>JAFNEN010001532.1:0-27813 GCA_019343175.1 Oedothorax gibbosus | reverse complement strand
CCAAAAATGCACTTCCCCTATGGGAGGGGATTTCCCCTCTTTTTTTTTTAAAAAGTGTAAAAAACTGTAAACAACAAATTTGGGGAAAAAAAAAAAAAAAAAAATAACGACTTTAAAAGGGAATTAATTATCTTTAAACAACATTTTTAAAACTGGCAAAGTATTATTTAAATCGCTTGATTGCCTTAAAAACGCCTTTGCGCCCAATTAAAGGGCACGGGGAATCACTCGATCATAGTTGACGAAATACTTCGAGTCATAATGCCCCAAAAAATTTTCTTTTCCGATAAAAAGTACGGAAAAGGGTTATAAAAAATGATTTTCCCAAAAAAAATATAAATTTTTTTAAACCTACGAATTTCCTTTTACGGGAAAGCCCCTCGAAATGAAAAAAAAATTATGTTTTAAATAAATAATTGAAAAAAAAAAGGCGCCAAACAAAAGCTTAATTCTATTTTAAACTTTTACATGCTAAATTTGGGCTATTTTTCTTTTATTTTTTTCAAAAAATTCAATATTTTATATTTACGTTTGCAAAAATTTAATTTTTAATTTCAAGATAAACTGTACTATTCCCTCTTTTTTAAATAAAAAAAAAACTTTCATATCAAATACAAAAATCTCGTAGTGAAATATATTTGACGTCTTTTAAAAACTGACGTGTCAAAAAAAAATTTTTTTATTTTTAAAAAAAAATTTTTGGGGGCGATTGTTGCAAAGGGGAAATAAAAATTAAAAAAATGGGGGGGAGCAAAAACCCGGGGATTACGTCAGGGGATCCCCGAGTGAGAGGGGGGGGGGGGGAGGGGAAAGGGGGGTGTTCTTATCAGGGTTTGACGTGTGTGAACCCCATTGACGTAGGGGGATTTGGGTTTTTTTTTTCGGAAAATTTGGTTTTGGGGTTTATTTGGGGGGTCATGGGTTGTCATTTTTACTTTTTTTGTTTTTGGTTTTGGGGTGGATTTAAAAGTTTTTTTTCAGTTTTTTTTTATTTGTGACGTCTGGGGTTGCATGCAACGCGATTTATAGAAAATCGGGGGGCCCCTCTATTAGTAAAAAATGAATTTTTTTTAAAATAAATTTTTGGATGTTAAATGAATGTTTTTTAAAATATAATTTTTGGGCGTGCCGTAAGGGGTTTTTTGATTTTTTTTGTTTATTTGTAACGTCATAAAACGGTTGTCATGCAACGCATTTTATAAAAATTTTGGGGGCCCCTCTATTAGTGAAAAATGAATTTTTTTTAAAAAAAAATTTGGATGATAAATGAATATTTTAAAATATAATTTCGTGGCGTGACGTAAGTGGTTTTGGGGTTGTTTTTTTTTTATTTGAAAGGGGCATACGGTTGTCATAGCAACGTGTTTTTTATAGAAAATCGTGGCCCCTCTATTATGAAAAAATAATTTTATTTTAAAATAAATTTTGGGGGTTTATAAATGAATTTTTTTTAAAATATAAGTAAAAATAATTTTAAAAACGTACACTCGTGGTGCCATCTATCGGAAAAGAAATAATTTTTTAATGTAAAAAAGGTTTTAAAATAAAAAATTTTAGGGGAAAAAATTTTTAAAAAGTGTTTTTTTTGACTTTTCAACCCCCCCGATCCCAAAAAAGCGAACGTGGCCCGCGACTTGCTACGTTTTAGTGAAGGGGGCCACGCCCCCCTAAAACAATATTAAAAAATTAAAACGTTTATTTGCGGTTTCTATAAGCGCTCGGGGGCGCCACTAAAAAAAAATTTTCCCCTTTTAAATTTTCCTGTAAAAAATGGTGACATAAACTAAAAATATTTTGGGGGAAAATATTTACATAATAATTAAGATAATCAGTAAATGGGGTTGACATTGCATATCCCCAAAGGATGGAGACACTTAGGCCCTGATACTTTAGATATATATTTTAGATTTTAGTGATTTATTTTTTTCCCCGAATTAAAAATAATCTCTAGAATCACAGTCACTTTGGGGGCCCCAAAAGGGTTTTGAAAAGGGGCCCAAAAACCCATACAAAATGGTTATCTTTTCCCAAAGAACATAGATGTTGGTTTTCTTTTTTTTTCTACCGGTCAATAAAAAAAGCGGATAGGGGGGCGCTGAAAACCTTTTTTAAATTTTTCTTAAAATCTTTTTTCCTTCCTTTTTCAATTTGTTGTGCTCCCCTATTTTTTTTTGCCCCCCTCGTTTAAAATTTTAAAAATGTGTTTTAAACCTTATTTAGGTCTAAAAACCCAAAAATTTTTTAGGAACCCCCAAGCCCCCCTCTCTAAAATTTTATTGGTCTTGTGAACCTCTCCCCAAACGAGATGAATAACCCCCCAACCCAGATGTAAAAAGCAGTGTTGGTGCATGGAAATTTTTTTTACGAAAAATGGAATTTCCCAAACACGTTAAAGCTCCTTTTTTAAAATACAATTTTTAATTCTACAACCCCCGACATAGCCTCTCCTGAAAATGCTAAAATGAATGGGGCCAAAAAAAAGTGTTCCGTGCGGGAAGGGGGAATTTTTGGCTTGGGGTTAAAAGGCCTCTTTCACAATTTGAACCCCAAATTTTTTATTTCACATGAGACAATATGCACCATTTTCCCCAAAAGTAAAACCTCTAACTACTTCCCCACCAACCCCGGTTCTTTTAAATTTAAAATTTGATACTTTTTAAAAACTTTAAATAAAAAATTTAAAAAATGTAGATGTAAAAAATACATAAAATAGTGAAAATTTTTAAAAATCAGCTTGCAATAATGAGTATGTCGGGGAGCTTGGGGTTTTTTAAAAAATATTTCTTTTGGGGGGGGAAATTTTAAAAATTTAAAACATCTGCTCAAAAAAGAAAAATTTTCCCCCTCTCGTTAAAATCGGGGGAGATTTTTTCCTGATATAGATAAAAATATCAAATTACTGTATTGTAAAAGATCCTACCTAGAAAAAATTTTTGAAAATGTTTTTTTAAAAAATTTTCAAACGATTCTACTATAAAATTTGGGGAAAAAATATTTTCCCCGTTTTACATAAAAGAAGTGGAAACCAATTTACACGACTTTTTAAGTGTGATGGGGGAAAAATAGACAATCCCCCGCAATATAAGCAGGAGTGTATATTTATCATATGAAAATTTTGGAAATTTAAAATTTTTTGGGGGAGATGGCCCCTTAATGGCTATGGATGTGAATCGAGTTTTTTAAAAAAGTTAAAATCAAAAAAGGTATTATTTTTTTTACTGATGACTTTTTTTACAAAAAATTTTTTTATGAGAAAAATTTTATCTGTGAAAAATTTTTTAATGTATATATAGTTCTATCTAAAAATAAAAAATTTTTTTTTTTCAACATTTTGTGTATTTTTTTTAAAAATAAGTATAAAAAAATTTAAAATAAAAAAAATTTTTTTTTTATTTTTTATAGTATATTTAAACTATTTTTTTTTAATAGTTGAAATTTTTTTTTTTTGGGGCAAACTTTCTTTCATTTTAAAATAAAATTTTTAAAAATTTTTTTTAAAAATAAATCAGTGGGGAGAATCCTTAAAAAAAAAGGACACCCCACAATTTTTTAAACTATTTTTAAAAAATACCACAACCTCATAAAAAAATCATATCCAGTTTTTTAAATTTTTTTTCTTTCTTTAAATTTGGTAACCCCGGGAAAAACTTTTAAATTTTAAAAAGTATATCTATTTAATACTCAACCCCGTAAAATGGAACTTTAAATATTTTTTTCATTAAATTTTTTTTAACGTTTTTATTATTTGTATTGATATTAGATATTATTAGATTTTTTTCCCAAATTTTTAAACCCCCCAAAATTTTTTTTTTTTTCAAAGAAAGGGTTTTTTAAAAATAAAAAAATTTTAAAACCAAATTTTGGTTTTTTTAAAAGTGGAAAACATTAAAAAAAAATTTTTTTCTCAAATGTAAAAAATTTTTTTAACGACCCCTGTTTTTCCCCCAAAAAAGATTTTTTTAGATAAAAAGGGGTTTTAACCGTTCACTTTTATTTTTTTTAAAAATAATTTTAAAAAATTTTTCTTAAATTTTTTTAAAAAATTTGGGGTTTTGAAAAATCAGGGGGGGGGGATTTTTCCTATTGAAAGTTTAAAATAAAATGTTTTTTAAAAGGTTTTTTCATAAATTTTAATTTTTTATTGTTTACAACAAAATCTATGTATGTTTTTTTTAATACGTAAAATTATCTCTTTTAAAATTTTTTTTTTTTAAAAATAAAAAAATTTTTTATATTTTCGTAAGTACTTTTTTTATTTTTTAAAATATTTTTTAAAATATTTTTATTTTAAAAACTAACAAAATACATTTTTAAAATTTTTTTAGTAATAATTTTTTTTTTTTTTTTTTAGAATAGGTCCATATCCCCCTTCGCAAACCCCTTTAGTTGAAAAGGATTTTTTTTTTCACCCCAATGTAAAAACTCCAATAACCCCGCAATTTTTTTCAAGAAATTGTACTTCAAATATGCGAGACAAATTATTTGGGGTTTTACATTAAAAGGATGGAAAAAATATTCTTTTTAAAAAATATTATTTTATATTTTGCTATTTTTCTTATAAAAAAAATTTAGGGGTTATTTTTTTAAAAAAAAAATTTGGGGGTTTGCTGAATTGCAGGAGTTGTGATGTTTTTTATTACGTATAAAAAAATAATTATTTATGGCTTGATACCCCCCCCTCTAACAAAAATCCCCAAAAAATTTTTAAAAAAATGATAGGGGAACCCCCTTTATAAATTTGGGCCCCCAAAGGGGAAAAAAATTAAGGTTTTAACCCCCCCTTTAAAAAAAATTCTAATTTTAACCCTCTTATCTTTTTTTTTTTTGCCATTTTTGTATATCACATTTAAAAAAATATATTTCGATCAGTATTAAAAAAACTTCATTTTTTACAGGGGTTTTTTCATTTTTTTTAAATACAATTCATTTTTAAATTTTTAATTTTTAGGTTTTAAACCAAAGGGAAAAATTTTCTTAACATTATTTTTTTTAAAGTGTGTTAAGCGCTATTAACCCCCATTCAGGGGTAAAATTAAAAATTTATCAGAAACCCCGAAGAATTACGGGGGGTTAAGAATGCTGTTTCGGGGAAAAGGGGTTAAAATGAACTGGAGAAATCAATAAAAAAATATTAAACAGAAAAATCACCTGATCACGAAAAATTAACCCCTACCATGAAGTTTTTCAAACAATTTAAAATCTGCAGGAATAAAACAACCTATACTGGAAAAAAAAACAGACTTTTTAAAAACCCTTTTCCCCAAAAGTGAGAAGAAAGATTTTTCAAAAAATGAAAGTGGAAAAAGCAAAAACAACTACATGATGCCCCTTATAGTTTTTTTACCTAAATCTAAAACGAAGTGTACCGAAAATATTTTTTACCCCTATAAAAAAAAACCCCAAAATTTCTATTTTACAATAATCGGGGTGAAATCCCCCTTTCAGGACACCAAATTAAAAACCCAATATTATCGACTTGTTAAAAAACACCTCTAATTAAAAAAAAGCTTTATCGGATAAAAATATATAAATAACCCCATAATTTTTTTAAAAAAATCCCCAAAAAACATGGATAACAAAAAAAAACTAATTGAAAAAAAGGGTAGGGAAAGACAAAAGTAGCACCCCGGAAAAAACCTTAATAAAAAATTCCCCGAAAACACATTGAAATAAAAAATTTTTTTAAAAATTTTTTTTTCCCTTTAAAATTTTTTGTTTATTATTGTTTTTTTAAAAAAAAAAATCATAATGAAAAAAAATTTTATATTTTAAACCCCAGCTTTGGGTAGAAGTTTTTTTTCTAAATTTTTTGGGGCAGTAAGAAATTTTTTAGAAGTGGGTTTTTTTATAAAAAAAGGGGGGGAAAACTTATAATTTAAAAAAAACATTAACATATATAAAAGTCAATTATTTTTTTTTTTTTAACTCTAACAGGGGGGAAATTAAAAAATTTTAATGTATAAAAAAAAAGTAGGATTATATAAAAACCCCGGGCACAAATAACTTTTTTTTTTATTCTCACTGAAAAAAAAACAGAAAAAAAAAAGAAACCTAAAAAATTTTTTAAAAAAATTTTTAACAATATATGCTGCATTTCCTTATTTTTAAAAAGTCTGAAATTTTTTAAAAAAAAAAATATATAAATTTAAAAAAAAACCAAATAGTTCATACAAAGAAAACATTAAAAAAAATTTTTTCTTAAATTTTAAAAAAGTTTTTACTTTAAAAAATTTATTTTTATAATTTTAAAAAGTTTTTTTTTGAAAATTAATTTTGAGATTAAGATAGATAAGATTACCTTTTTTTTCATTTTTTTAAAACGTGAAATAATAAAAAAACCAATTTTTTATTTTTAAAAAAAAAATAAAAAATTTAAAAAAAAAAACTTCTTTAAAAAAAATTTTTGGGCATCTAAAAAGATATACAAAAAAAATCAAAGTATTATTCTCGCATTTGGTTTTTTTTCTCGGGTTTTAAAAAACGATTATTTAAAAATTTGGGGAAAAATTTTTAAAAAACCTTGTATAAAAAATTATTCAAAAGCAATTAAAAAAAATTTTTTTTACAGCTAAAAAAAATTTATAGTGAATAAAGTCTGAATAAAAAAGAGCCCCAATTTTTAAGGAATTGACGAGAACGTCTAAACATCACATATATCTTCCAAATATCAAAGTATTTTATCCCCCAAAATTTAAAATTATCCCCCAAAAAGGGAAGGAAAAAAAAGTTTAAGAACAAAATAGTGCAAGTCAAAAGTAGAATTTTTTGATTTTATTATTTTTAAAAACTTGAAAAACATTACAAAACATATTTTTTTTTTAAAAAATCATTTTTTTTTACTTTATTTTTCCTTATGTACATTAACATTTTCGCATAAAAATTCATCATTAAAATAAAATTTTTAAATTTTTTTGTCAAAAATTTAAAATTTTTTTTAAGTTTTATTTTTTTTTTTAATTTTACGGATGTTGCATAAAAATTGGGGCTCGTATCTTCGATACGATTTCGTTGGGGAAACAGAAAGCCGCAATTTTTTATGAAAACATCCGTAAAAATTAAAAAAAAAAAATAACTTAAAATTATAAAGTATGACAAAAAAATTTTAAATTTTGGGGTTTTAAAAGATGCAATTTTTTATGCAAAAAAAGTTAATGATACATAAGGAAAAAAAAAGTCAAAGAAGTGATTTCTTGAAAAAAATATGTTTTGTAATGTTTTTCATGTTTTTAAAAAAAATAAAATCAAAATTCTACTTTTGACTTGCCTATTTTTGTTCTTAAAAATTTTTTTTTCCATTTTTTGGGCGATAATTTTTAAATTTTTGGGGGGTAAAATACTTTTTTAATTTTTTGGGAAATATATTTATGTTTAGACGTTCTCGTCAATACCTTTTTTTAAAATTTAAATCTATTTTTTTTAGACTTTATTCACATAAAGTTTCATTTTTCTTTTTAAAAGTATTTTTTTTAATTACTTTTTTTAATTTTTTATACTAAGTTATTTTAAAAAATTTTCCCCAAATTATCAACTCCCCCTTTTAAAAACCCGAGAAAAAAAACCAAAAAGGGGAATAATACTTTTTTTTTTTATGTTAAAATTTTTTTTGATGCTAATTTTTTTTTTAAAAAAAGTTTTTTTTTTAAAAATTTTTTTTTTTTTTTTTTTAAAAAAAAAATTTTGGATAAATTTTTTTTCACGGTTTTTTAAAATTGAAAAGTGGGGAAACTTTTCCCCCTTTTTCTCTTAATTCTTCAAAAAATTAAATTTTAAAAAAATTTTAAGACTAAGTTTTGAAAATTAAAAAATTTTTTAAAATTTAAGAAAATATTTTTGATAATGTTTTCTACTTGAACTATTTGGGGTTTTTTTAAAATTTATATTTTTTTTTTTTTAAATTTCAGACTTTAAGAAATAAGGAAATGCAGCCTATAAAAATTTTAAAGTTTTTTTAAAAAAATTTGGGGGGTTTTTTTTATTTTTTTTGTTTTTTTTTCAGTGGGGGAAAAAAAAAAAAAATTTTTTTTTGCAGATTTTTTTTTATAATCCTACTTTATTTAAAAAACATTAAACTATTTTAAAAATTTCCCCAGTTATAGAGTTTTAAAAAAAAAAAATATATATGACTTTTTTTTATGTTAATGTTTTTTTTAAAAATTTATAAGTTTCCCCTTTTTTTATAAAATCCTACTTCTAAAAAAAATTTTTACTGCAAAAAAAATTTGAAAATACTTTTTCCCAAAAATGATTAATATATAAAATTTCTATTTTTTTTTAAAATTTTTTTTTTAAAATAAAAAAAATAATACAAAATTAAAGGGGAAAAAAAATTTTTCAAAAAAAATTTTTCCCTGTTAATGTGATTCAGGAATTTTTTTATTAAAAAGTTTTTTTTCCCTTTATTTCTACATCGTTTTTTCATTTTCATTCTTTTCAATTAGTTTTCTATTTTTTATCCATGATTTTTTGGGATATTTAAAAAAACTTATACTTTATTATTATATTTTTTTTTTCCCATACGCTGTTTTTTTTGAATTAAAAAGGGGATTTAATCAAGTCATATATTTTTAGTTTTGAAAATGCTGTCCATTAAGGAATTTTAACCCCGATTATTGTAAAATATATATTTGGTTTTTTTTTTTTTAAGAGTAAGAATATTTTGGGGTACACTTCGTCTAGTTTAGGTATGCAGCTAAAAATGACATCATCGTAGTTTTTTACCCCCTTTTTTTCCCCTTTCATTTTTTTAAACCCTCTTTCTTTTTCACTGTTGGAAATAGGTTGTTCATGTCTGTTTTTTTTTTCCCCGTATAGGTTGATTATATTCCTGCAGATTTAAACTTTTTTTAAGAACTTATGGTAGGGTTTTTAATTTTTTTTGTGATCAGGTAATTTACTGTTTAATATTTTTATCATTGATTTTTTCCAGTTCATTTAAAACCTTTTTTTTGAAACAGCTTTCCCCTTAACAGAAAATTTTTTAGGTATACTGATAAACTTGTTAAGTTGACCATGAATTTTTGGTGTAATAGCGCTTAAAACACTTTAAAAAAATAATGTTAAAAAAAACTTCCCTTCTGGCTTAGCCAAAAAAATTAAAAATTTAAATTGAATTGTTTTTTAAAAAATGAAAAAACCTCTTGAAAAAATGAAGTTTTTTTTAATACTGATCGAAATATTTTCTTAAAAAGTGTATATCAATTGGCAAAAAAAAGATAAAAGGGAAAAAATTAAATTTTTTAAAGGGGGGTTTATCTCAAAACTTTTTCTTTGGGAAAAATTTAAAAAAACACGATTTTTTTTTTTCCCCTACCCTTATCTAAAATTTTTTTTGGGGATTTTTTTTTGAGGGGGGGTATCAAGCATAAAAAAATCTATTTTTTTTTAAAACGTAATAAAAACATCACAACTCCCGCAATTCAGCAAAACAAATTTTTTTTTTTTTAACCTAATAACCTGTAAATATTTTATAAAAAAATACAAATATAATCTAATATTCTATAAGCAGAATATTTTTTCCATCCTAGAATGTAAAAAAATATAATTTGTCCCCGCATATTTGAAGTAAAAATTTTTAAAAATTTAAAACGTTTTGATTGGGGTTTTTACTTTTTAAATGACAACAGATCCTTTTCAATAAAGTTTTTTCGAAGACTATATTGCCCCCATTCAAAAAAAAAAAAAAATTTTATCATTACTAAAATTTTTAAGATTTGGATATGTTAGTTTTAAAATAATCATTGAAAAAAAATTTT
Organism: Oedothorax gibbosus; assembly: GCA_019343175.1. Taxonomy (NCBI): domain Eukaryota; kingdom Metazoa; phylum Arthropoda; class Arachnida; order Araneae; family Linyphiidae; genus Oedothorax; species Oedothorax gibbosus. Next base: position 18,061 of record JAFNEN010001532.1, on the reverse strand, counting down.
AAAAAAAAAAGATGAAAATTTACGAAAATAAAAAAAATTTTTCTTTTTTTAAAAAAAACATCAAAAGAGTATATTTTTTAAAAGTATTTAAAAAAAGCATCTAGCCTTTTTTTAAACATAACTATTAATTATATAAAACTTTATGAACCGGGGAGTAGTTTTTTGCAACTAGCAAAAGACAGATAACCCCCGCTGTTCTTCAAAACAAATTTTAAAAGTTTTTAAGCCCCTTTTTTTTTAAAAAAAAAAAAAAAAAAAATTTAAAAAAAAAGGGTTAAATATTTTTTTAAAAAAATTTTTTGTGGGAAAAAAATGTCCCCTTTAAAAAAATTTGTAAATTTTTAGAAAATATTTTTCTCAATGTTTTCCCCCCTTTTAAACCATTTGGTTTTTTTAAATTTTTTTTATTTTTAAAAACCTTTTTTTTAAAAAAAAATCTTTTTGGTTTTTAAAATTGGAATAAAAACAATAAAAAATTTAAATTTAAAAAAATAATAAAAAAATTAAAAAAAATTTTTAAGAAACTATATTTAAAGTTTTTCCCCCTACTGTTTGAGTTTTAATTAAAAAATTTACTTTTATATAAAAAATGTTCAACTTACCAAAAATTTTAAAAAAGAAACCTTAAAACTGGATATTTTTATTGATGAGGTTTTTTGGGATTAAAAAAAATAGTTTTTTAAAAATTGTGACTGTCTCATTTTAAAAGGGTTCTCCGTGTTTATTCTAAAAAAAATTTTTAAAAAATTTATTTTAAAATGAAAAAAAAATTGGGGAAAAAAACATTACAAAAATTTTAAAAAATAGTCTTAAATATAAAAATAAAAAAAAAATAAACATTCTCTTATAAAAAATTTTTGGGGACTTTTTTTTTAAAAAAATACACAAAAAGGTTTAAAAAAAAATTTTTTATTTTTAGATAGAAAAAAAATATACATTAAAAATTTTTTTACAGATAACTTTTTTTTCATAATCAAAAATTTTTTTTGTAAAGAAAACATAGTAAAAAAAAGAATACATTTCGTGATTTTAAATTTTAAAAAAATCATTTTCATCCATAGCCATTAAGGCACCATCTCCAACACTAAATACAATTCTTCATATTATAACATCATACACCCCCGCTTATATTGCGGGGGTTTTTCCCCTTTTTTTATCATCAAAACCCCTTTAAAAAACCCCTGTAAATTTTTTTTTCCCCTTCATCATGTAAAACAAAATAAATTTTTTTTTCCAAACTTAGTAGAATCGGTTTTCCAAATTTTTTTAAAAACATTTTCAAATTTTGCTAGGTAGGGGGCTTTTCCAAAAAAGTAGATTTTTTTAGTTTTTTTTCTATTTTTAAAGGAAAAAACTCACAGATTTTTAAGAGATTGGGTAAAATAAAAATTTAAGCAGATTTTTTGGGGAATTTTTTTAAACTTCAAAAAAAAAAAAAAAAAATTTGTTGAAATTTTTAAAATACCAAAAAATACTCATTATTGCAAGCTGATTGTTAAAATTACACTACTTTTTTGTATATTTTTCATTACATTGTAAATTTTCATTTTTTTAAATCTAAATAAAAATCTAATGACATTACGATACCTTGCTTGGTTGGGGGGAATATTTAGAGGGGTTCCCCGTTGACACTGGTGCATATTTTCCCCCTGTGAAAAACAATTTTTAATTCAAATTGTGTAGAGGGGGGCCTGAAAACCCAAGCCAAGATTCCTTCCCGCACTGGAACACTTTTCTTAGGCGATTCACTTCAGCATTGCAGGGGGGGCCCCTTTTCCCGGGGTTTGGGGGAATTCCAAAATTTTTTTCTCAAAGGGGCATCTAAGTGTTTAAAAATTCCCCCAATTTTTAAAAAAACTTCCTGCCCAAACTGGGGGATTCACATCTGGGTTAGGGGTTCATTCATCTCGATGGGGGGGAGGGTTCCAAACTCAATCAAATTTTTTAAAAAATATTCCCCTTGGTTCCATGAAAAAATTTTGTTATTAACCTAATATAAGGCTTAGCACATCTCTTAGATTGTAAACGATGCATGACAAAAAAAAAAACGTAGCACAACAACTTGATAGCGAAGGAAAAATGATATAAGAATAAGTTAAAGGTTACAGCGCCCTCTATCCGCATTTTTCATTGACCGGTAGGAAAAACAACGCCATCTACATCTATGTTCATTGGACGATAACCATTATGTCATAGGTTTTGCATACGAAACCTTTGGTGCCTACGTGACTGTGATTCTAGAGATTATCTTAATTGCTGAGTAAATATACATCCACTAAAATCTAAGATATATATCTAAAGTATTCAGACTAAGTGTCTCCATCTAGACATATGCAATGTCAATCAGATATTACTGATTATCTTAATTATTATGTAAAATCCCCCAAAAGTATTTCGAGTTTATGTCACCATTTAGACAGGATTAAATGAAATATTTTATACTAGATGGCGCCATGAGCACTCATAGAAACCGCAAATAAACGTTAATTCTTCACATATTGTCGAGCGGACGTGGTCCAGTTCACTAAAACGTAGCAAGTCGCTGGGCCACGTTCGCTTTTGGAGATCGGGGGTTCGAATCGTCAAAACTCACTTTTTAATATTTTTCGCGCTAAAATTTATTTATTTTCACCTTATTTTACATTAAAATCATTTATTTCTTCACCGATAGATGGCACCACGAGTGTACGTCATAAACATTATTTTTACTTATATTTTTAAAATCATTCATTTATCATCCAAATTATATTTTAAAATCATTCATTTTTTCACTAATAGAGGGCGCCACGATTTTCTATAAACTCACGTTGCTATGACAACCGTATGACGTTACAAATAAACTAAAACAACTCAACTCCACTCTACGTCACGCACGAAATTATATTTTAAAATCATTCATTTATCATCCAAATTATATTTTAAAATCATTCATTTTTTCACTAATAGAGGGCGCCACGATTTTCTATAAACTCGCGTTGCTATGACAACCGTATGACGTTACAAATAAACTAAAACAACTCAACTCCACTCTACGTCACGCCACGAAATTATATTTTAAAATCATTCATTTATCATCCAAATTATATTTTAAAATCATTCATTTTTTCACTAATAGAGGGCGCCACGATTTTCTATAAACTCGCGTTGCTATGACAACCCTATGACGTCACAAATAAACTAAAACTGAAAAACAACTCAACTCCACCTAAACTCAATGACATAACTGTCACTATGACAACCCTATGACGTCACAAATAAACTAAAACAACTCCTGAAAAAACAACTCAACTCCACCCTACGTCACATGACTTCACACTACGTCACACCCTGATAAGAATCACCCCTTCCCCCTCTCCCCTCCCCCTCTCACTCGGGGATCCGTGATCCGTAATCCGGGATTTCAGCTCCACCCCCATTTTATCACTACTGGCAATGGTGATTAAATTCTAACAAAAATGGCTTCCTATGCTTTTTAAATGAACATTAAATTTTGCAGTATTTTTTTTAAATAATTGAAGTACTCCGAATTAGAATTCTTCTCTGAAATTTTCAATGTATTCTAATTTCGATGCGCTGAATTTTTTGACGCATCACACTTGTCCGTAGCATTTGTAGTTTGGGCTATGAAAGCGAGTGAAGGACAGACAGACGGACTGAACGATTATAACACCTTCCACTTTTTACGTTTTAAACGTAGTGTGGAAGCTAAAATTGGTATTATGAAGGACAGGCTACTTTTTAACGATTACAAACTGCTTTAAGAAACATCATTAAACCCCGTCGAAGTCGGCATGAAATATTGTCATTTACGAATATGTACATTGCGTATCATAATGATACGACACCAACGATTCTAATAACTCGAAGAACTTTACACGAGAACAGGAAGGGAAGTAAAACATGTTAGTCTTAAAATAGTACATATAACCTCTTTCACCCTCAATAAAACTAAGAGTAAGAAAATAAATGCTCAACAAACACCGCGATTAACTGTTACATTTAAATAATATACAAGCTGACGATTGCCGATTGCCACTTTAGCCTGCAAATGCACGTTGGAGAACAATAAATCGCTGACCGGAACGATCGGCAAGTCAGATTCACCTCGTCCTTTAGTCTTTTTTAGAGACCCGACCACAATTTCACACAAAATAAAAGAACTAAGTAAGCAAATAAAGAAATTATAAGTTATAAATATATTGTCTGGTCTCAAAAGTGTAGACAAAAAAAAATTAAGGCACTAAACCTCACTGAAAAGTTTTACAACGAATTCGCGGAATTGGGGACATGTATTTACGCATTTTCTTGTTTGAAACGTGTAAAATTTTCCACTTAAATGGGACAAAAGCTTAACAAATAGCTAAGTAGTGAAGAGTTTGCCTTTCCTTCAAAAACTCAAAAAAATATCTTATCGGACTGTTTGTCATTCTGTCTGTTCAAAACCATTCTACAGTTTGAACTCAAAGAGGAAGATGGACTTCAAATTTAGTAAACGGGTTTCTTTAACCTGTCGGACGGCATAATAATCGCGCATGCGCAAAGAGTAGCTGCCATTGAGCTTTTTTGGTTTTAACAAAACCCGATTTAAATAAATTAAAATTTAAGGGATTACAGGATCGCATCGTGAACGTCTATGGCCGTAATCCGACTGCGACAGAAATTTATCTCGCTGAGCCTAACTTTAAAGCCATAGAGATAAACAGACTCTAGGCTCTTAAGGGGGAATGGGCGCGCTGGACCGCGGGTCTCCAAACTGTAGTACCTCAGTGTTAATCCAATGGTGAAAAAACTATTTTCTCTGCCACATTTCTCTGGCTGTACTGAATATTTTTAAAAACGGTTTTTTAAAAATAATAAATGTAGATAACTTACAGGTGTCTATCTTCCCATTTGTTGAAAATGCTTCGAATATTTTGTGTAAAAGTTTTTATTGAACATTAAAACAATTTTCGAACCCATTTCAAAAAGTAGGAAGGTCGGGACCTGTAAGTCAGCTACATTTATCACATAAAAAAATCCGCTTGTAAAAATATTTATTAGCCTTTTTTTCGTAAAACTTTGTAATAGTTACCGGGAAAAAAACACGAAACAAAAACTAATATAGATGCTTGCACGTAAGGCTTTCATCAGCCATACGGGCGGATCAAACCCCTTTGAAAAGATCTCAAGACTCCAAATAAGAAAAATTTTAATGAAAGAGACCATCCGTGACATGAGTGACGGACCAATTACGAGAAAAAGAACCGGGAACTTTTGAGTAAATTGAAACCTTTTTATTTTCTTTCAGTGCATGAACTATGGAGCGATCCCAACTGGTATATTATGGACCGAAGGGATGAGAAATTCATTTCGATTTAAGAACAGCTGTTCATTGTGAATGCTTTTGTTGAGCTTAGGGGTTCCTAAGTACAATGGCTGATAGGTTTGAGCGATGCGATAATAGCGAGCTAATGATTGAGACTCAATGCACAACAAATTAAGGAATACACGATTAGAGCTCGTTCGTTTTAATGTAACAGTTACGTTGATTCTTAACCCCTTAACGATGGGATAATTTTCAAGAAAACAGTCATAACAGTGCCTGTTTTTATCTCTGAAAATGATATAAAATATCTGTATCTACAATATATATTATAATTTGTTTTTAGCTAGAAATTAAAAAAAAATCTAGGAATAAAGCCACCAATCATCTAGGAAAACCAATCTCACCATCATTTTCACGGGAACGAGGGGTTAAAGTAAAAAAAAAAATGTTAAAAGTTAACAGCTAAGTTATGATAAAATATGCACTGCCATAAAATCTTTGAAAAGACAAAACGCCCCAATAATCCATTCATAGTTTCTAAAAATAAAAAAAGGTCAAATTAACAGGTCTAATAATACTCATTTTACAAGATTTCAAATCATGATTCTTTGCTGATGGAATACCTGATTATTGGAGCCTACATGCAAATCTGAACAGATTGCATACTAGAAACTTGTCTATCGACTAAACATTATGTTTATGGCAATACACAATACACACGCGTCTATTGGACGTTTAAAAACTAGATGGAAAATAATGTATAAGTTTGTATTTCACATCATAATAAAGAAGAGAGCCACGTCTTTGTGATCACGTTCTGCGGGCACGATCAGACAGTTTCTTGACTTTCTTCCGCTAAGATCAGATATTGATGCCAGGGAATTTGCTAATATAGAGAAAATCCGATTTCGGATGTTGAACGAGGCATTCAATATTAAGTAGTGGAATGGGAATATTTCTTATGACATCATGCTCTTCATACTGCGATTTCATTGGTTGTTTTGTTTTCTTTGACAAATTGTTGAAACAAGCCCATTCTCTATAGTACAGTAAAATAAGGCCGTCGCAGACATTCAAAATACCGAGTGGTTATAAAATAACGCTCGCCATTCGGAGAGGTCTGTAGCTTGAATGAATAATCCGAATGTAACAAACATAGAAGCAAACATAGAATAATGGAATCATAAAAAAGAAACTCGTCTCTTGACCAGGGTTCTAAATTACAAGGCGTAGCCAATTATGGCCAATTACGGCCAACACAGCCAATTACGCCTCGTAGTTTAGAACCCTGGTCAAGAGACGAGTTTCTTTTTTATGATTCTATTCTTTCCCCCTCTTCTTGATTAGTAAGTGTCTCGATGTTTGTTACATTCGGATTATTCATTCAAGCTACAGACCACTCCGAATAGCGAGCGTTATTTTATAACCACCTTGTAGAAACAGGGACTGATTTTTTTGTCAATCGTTATACATTCAAGAAAAAACGCTATGCAAATATCACTTAAATTATTCATGACTCGTTTTTGTAGCAAATATTTTTTTTATTGAAAATGATAAAATTAGCCACATGGAGACAAACATTTTCTTTCGTTTGCTTTTCCAATAGAATTATCAATTTTACAAAAAATATTGTTAGGACGATTTGAACTAAAAATATCGATGTCATTATGTATGAAAATAAATTTATCTTTTCGTTCAAAAATTCCCCTATAAACATTTTTCAACCAATTCATAAAAATTAACAACGAAATTCCTTCCCACTCATTGGGTGCATTTCGAATAAAAATCAGAATTCTCCCAAGAATTAAAGAACGAATTTACTGCCGGAAATCTCAGAATATTTTCGCCAAAGAAATATTTCATGACCAACAACACACACAACAATATTTCACCCTATTTTTACAAAAATAGCAGCGAAAAGCGATAATGAGAAAGCTAGAATTGTTCGAACTTGCAAAAAGAATCTTCTTTTTCGGAGATTCTATTCCACCAAAGGCCAACGTAAATCGAACGCTTGTCACATAGATCGTCCATCACGCTCCTTGCATCGAGATAATAGTGGTGCCCAGCAGGGATTTATTGGACAATGTTTTTCCGAAAGAAACTAAGATACATTTATTTAAATTTGAGCCATGGCCCCATTGGTGCCATGGATCGATTTTATGCCTTATAATAAGTTTTTTGTAAGCAGACCACATGACCAGACTACTTCAAAATAGGAAGAAAATAGACAACCAGTTTGTGGTTCCTAATCATGATCCCCAAGCGCAGATCTAAAGGAAATCAAGATTGGTGGTTACGTGACATTTAAAAAAAAATTCAACTACTATTATATCTAGAGGTGTGTAACACTACACGACTTTCAATTATCACTCAATAAATCAATACCTTTTAAAGAAATTATATTACCCTATAAGGGCAATTCCAAATAAGTTTAAAACCTAAAGAGTTATATGACAGCTAACATGTGCGCATGCGCAATTTTTTTCAAAATTTTTTTTAGAACGTCCTACAGGTACTGGGAACTCGTGTACCAGATTTGTAGTCTGGATCCCTATTCGTTTTTAGCAATATCTTTAAACCAATAACGTTCTAGGACAGCTATACTTTGCACACGATTTTCTCGAAAATGTTATTCTAAGTTCTGACAAGTACTAATAAATTTGAAGTCCATAGCTTATTTAGTTCGAGCTGTAGAGTGGCTTAGACAGACAGATGAACCAATGGTCAAAAACCGCTTTTTTTAGAATCAGCATCCACAACGTCTACTAAACACAAAATCTTCATTTCGGATTTTCAACCCCAGCATCGCAATATTCCCATTGCCTTATTATTTCATAAAAGCTATTAGGTTTAGTTTAGTTTGAATTATCGTCGCACTAGAGCTACACGAGGGCTATTGGCGACGGGCGTCGTATTTTAGAACTACAGTCAAGTGACGAGCCGACACCTGAGTAGGCACCCAACGCAACCGTTAATGAGCGACATCGTACGCAACTTTAGGACTTTGGAGGATATTTAACGTGCACTCCCACTACACGGGGTATTATTCGTCGGACATTTTTGGTTGCACGGGCCGTTTATAGATCGGCAGTTTTTTTTGGATAAAAGGTATTTGAAAGTAAAAAGGCTAAGGTTAGGTTAGTTTAAATTATCGTCGCACTAGAGCTACACTAGGGCTATTGGCGACGGGCGTCATAATGTAGAACCACAGTCAACTGACGCTTATTCAACGGACATTTTTTGGCTGCACGGACCGTTTATAGGTCGGGCTAAGAGTTAGTGGTTCTTCATGGCCAGGGGCAGAACTAGTGCGGGTCAGTGGATCCGAATGCCATTTCTAGACTAACAGCAAATGATATTAGGATATCTGTTCAGTTTTGGTCTCCCTTCCTCAGAAAAGATATAGAGTTGTTTGAAAAAGTTCAGCATAGGGCTAAAAAAATGATTAAGGGTCTATCTGGTATTATGATAACAGATTAAGATCTTTGAACATGTATTCCCTGGAAAATAGGAGAGCTAGGGGTGATTTAATTCAGTTATTCAAGTACATAAAACAGGGAGACATAGCCGGACCAGAGGACATGATCAGAAATTGAACTAATCATGCTTTAGAAGGGAGGTAAGAAAACATTATTTTTACAATAGAGTTGTCAATGAGTGGAACGCTTTACCTGATTATGTGGTGAATTCGAAGAGAGTAGAAGATTTTAAGAAGAATCTTGATAGTCATTGGAAACTGGTAATGTATTAGATTTATTTTGGACCAACCTTGCTGGGCCTCTGGCCTGTTGTTGATCGACAATTTTTGTATTTGTATATTGATTACAAAATTCAAAATATATATTTATTTTATTAATTAAGAACTTAAAAATTATTGAAAGAATTTAACAAGACAGCAAAAACATTTCTGGTAATAATAAAAGCGTGGAGTAATGGCCATTAATTTTAGCTAACCCCCATATCCCAAAATTATTTGGGCTGTGCAAATTTCTTGGAAGAAGATGGATTATCTCCACTAACTATTGGTTTATTCTTTATTCCCAATTAAAAATTATTCTCCATAAATTGTTATTCCAAAATTATTGCCCCTGGTGGTTCTTGGTTTACTGGATTGACTTAATTAAATAGACGATTTCTCAAAACATGGATTAAAAACGCGTTAGTTCTATCACGGCCTACTCAACTACTAAGGCCGAAGAAGCTTTCCCAAACAAGCTCGGAGACGGAAATTTTGACGTCATAGTTCCGAGTGACGTTGTTCCGAAGATGAAGACAATCTGTATCGAAACCTGTTCGGAACCACTCGTTCACGGCTGACCACAATTTCAGGGTTCCGAATGCGTCCGAACTACTTTCTCGATTTCCGGCACTGATGGGAACAGTGACGTCAAAATTTCCGTCTCAGCTCATGTTTGGAAGAGCTTCTCTGGCCTTGTTATTGAAGTTGGCCGTGGTTCTATTCGGAAAATAAACCCGATCTTCGTCTACGACTACTCTTGTCTTTCATGTGCACCCTTCTTTTATTCTCTACTGCGGTATGTCCGTATTTTTCATTTTATGATTATCTTTACATTTTATCAGTCTTACTTCCGGATAAAGTTTTGCTGATCTGGCTTGGTCAGTTCGATTTGGAAGGGGTTTCTGTCAAATCTTGAATTCCAGTTTTATAAGGAATCGAATTTCAATTTTCGGGGACAATGCTTACTTATTTGGTTCTTAAAAAGTTTATGATTTTACATAAGAATTGGTACACATTCAAAAATATAATTACCAAAGTAAAAGTCCCAAATTTATAAATTTAAACAAAATGATAGAAAATAAGTAAAAATACTTTTATCAACAAATTTTACAAAAACCAACAGTAAATTTACCTACACAAAGAATAGAATTCAATTTTCTAGAAAAAGAATATGAATTTATACTCTAGACACATCTGGAAAACCCCACATATCATTGCAATCGATTTCTAAGAAAACGAATGCAAATAGAAAAACAGGCCAAAAGACGAACATAAACCTTGAAAGTGGTCCGTTTGGCATAAAATGTCAGTTCCCAAGGAACTCAAGGAGAATAACATAAAATCACACGGGGACATCAAAATGAATAATGCATGGACATATCAAATGTTTTTACAAGCCGTGGCCGTTTGTATGGCTGATGTTTTAGGTGAAGCACGAGGAAGAGAAGGTGTATTGAATGTTTTCGTGCACAGCGAAGGGTAAAACAGTCAGTTTGCTTTCATTCTTGAATTTTTATGTAGGTGACACATACCGAAGCTTTGGGAAGGGAAAGTGTCACTGCACATGAACATAATAATTTAGTTGTTAGTTTTGTTCACCTAATATGGAATAAATAATACCGGAACAAAATTAATGGGACAAAAGAGTATTTTTTATCACCTAAACTTGAGAAAATTTTAGATAAAAAGTTGTTGTTGATTTAATTATGTCCACACTGACAGAATAACAATTGTCATGCTCGTCGATGATGGCAAGGTACAAAGGCATGTTAGCCTCGCAATTTAAAACCCTCACGTTAACCACTGAATGAGCACCCAACGGAACTTGATTCAGCATTGAGCGAATCCAATACCTAGACCATTTAACCATTTTCCTTTAAAGCCGATGGCTCAATTTCCCAATAATCGCCAAATCGAACTTTACATTAGCACTAACAAAATATCTTTTCAAACTGAAAGAAAACGGGAGTCAATCGAAGATAATCAATCCTTTAACCCTTTCAGTCCTAATGACAATTTGGCATCATTTTAGATTTTGTTTTTCTGATCTTCTATAGCCATTTATGATATCAAAAATCACATCATTCGATTCTTCAAACTTTTTTCGATTAGAAAATATTTTTTATTAATCCCAATAGATGTCAGCCCTATTATTTTTTAAAATTATGATCAGAAACATGATGATGTCAAATGGCATCACTCGGACTGAAAGGATTATAAAGAAAAGGAGAACATATGAACCGAAATCTTTATGTTAGTCAGGGCCGGATTTCTAAATAGGCTAAGTAGGCTGTGGCGGCAAATTTTACGAAAATTAAAGAGGCATTCGGCATAAAAAGATACTAATATTTTCAAGAAAGAAAACTAATAATTTAAATTAAAGCGTAAATCGTAAACGTACATAGTACTAATATTTAGTTGTAAACATGGTAGCTGCGAGGGCAATTGCACCCTCTCCCCCGGATTTGGAATTTGTAAGAAAAATAGTAAAACGGTTTAAAAAAAATTATTTCGCTTTCGATTTAGAGTGTAAAGGAACATAGATGATTCTAATATGTTAAAAAAAAAATCAAGAAAACTATATCTGGCGAAAAATCGATCGTAGCCTACAGCGGCAAATCTTTAAATCCGTCCATGAATGTTAGTTTTATTTGACCAAGCCTCATGGACACGCAAACTCTCTTTCCGGCCAAGGAATGGAATGTCATTACCTGGAACCGCAACGCACATTAGAAAGTGACGCAAGACGCTTATTGCATGTCTTCCGGTGTAAGAGGTGTCCGAAGCAATGCTTCGATTTTAATGATGGCTCGCTGAAATACCGCTTCTTTTTGATATCACAAGACAAGAAAGGAAGAGCTGTTTCTGAAGCTGGGGAAACTACCAAAATAAGAGTTATGGGTAATAATGATAGGTTCGGGATACAGAAAATTGGGATGAGGTATCTGGTAATGTTCTTGGGCGGTGTTTCTGTTGCTCAAGGAAATGCCATTGCGCGATCAAAATCAGGTGACTTCTTTCGTTGCAACAGTATAACCAGAATATTAGAAAAGTTTGTAAAAATATGACTCATTGTGGTCACTACTTTAAATTAAAAAAAAAGTGTAGGTATATTTTTAAATGAGACCCAAGCTAGCTTGGGACAGGGTGGTTAAAAACCCGGTTTTTTTCATGAAAACCCCAACCCACTTGGGTTTTAGGGGCTTTTTCAGGGTTTTTTCATAATTAAAAACTGATAATTCCATATAATTGCTATATAAATGTAAATTTAAATTAATAAATGTATTGTCTAGAACCAAGTATTGTTTGCGTATGTGTAAAATTATATAGCCCCGAATATTGCAACGATAGAAATTTAAATTCGAGTTAAAAAAATTATTAATTTAGTTTAATTGTTATATAATTAGTGTACATTTAAATTTGTAAATGTATTTTTAAAATTTAAGGCACAAAAATGTAAACGTATGTTAATAATAATAAAATATTAACAAAAAAATTATAGGATTTTTAAAAATATTTGTTTGTATAAAAAGTTTAACTTTTTAATTTTCATTAAAGGCAATTTTAAGTTCAATTGCCCACTTGGTTTTTTTTAAGGGTTTTTTCAATTGGATTTTTTTTAAAAACCCGCCCGGGTTTTTTTCGGGTCGGGTAAAATCATAACAACCCTGGCTTGGGAACTGAACAAGGGGTTGTTAGTCTGACCACAAACGGACTTGTGAAAACATAACAACTCTCAGTTTGGAGCTAAAATAGCACAGCCTTAGTATCAGGCAGTCTACTGAGTTTAGTTACTTTAGCAAAAATATCTAGCAGTGTGCAACACTACATGACTTTCAATTACCACCCAATAAATCAATACAACCCCATTTAAAGGTAATTATACACCTTATAAGGTAATTTCAAAAACCTCAAAACCCAAAAAGTACTAGGAACTCGTGTACCAAAGTTGAGGTCCGTTGCTCATTTAGTTCGAACGAGCTGTAGAGTTGTTGCAGACAGACAACGACGAGACAGACGACAGTGTTAAACAAAAAAAAACACTTTTTAGAATCAACACCCTCCAAAATCTCTATTTCGGATTTTTAACCCCATTGCAATACTTTCATTGCCTTATATTTCAAAAAAGATAATTGAAACTAAAAAGTGTGTCGCCATCAATATTTATAAAAATCGTCTCGGCACGCAATTTTAAACTGTGCTATTTCATTAAATATAGACTACATAATAAACGTTAAAAAAAATAGCTATTATAAAAAAAAGTTTAACCCGTGAAATTAGCTCAAATTAATGAATTTTTTTTACCCTCACACGCTAAGCAGCTCACTTCCATACTTATCCGTATTTTTGACGTTATCATAACGTAAGCCGCAAAAATAAAAGATTGTGGAGAAATTAGTACAACTGTTGCTAATATAAAAGATGGACTTTTTGGAGGTTAATCGGCCAACAAAGATTAAAAACAGATGACTGGCCGCTGGTCGAAAAGGGTTGTTTGTAAAAAGTTGTTTTTGATGAACTCGTTTAAACTTGTTATTGCTTTTTGCAACTTTCCTTATTTTATGTTTACAGGGGAAAAAATGCATTTTAATCAGATTCATGTATAGAATTAAGGGTAGAGTTTTTTTTAAAACTTTTAATCGAAATAAAACGGATTTTATTAACAAAACTGTCGCGAATATTCAATATACATTTTAAGAATAAACGTAACAAACATAAACAAATATCAATTAATTTTATTACATAAAATTCAGTACAACGTGATCAGGTTTGAAAGACTAAGAAAACCAACTAACTTTAAAATATTATGCTAGTTGTGAAAAGAACAAAAAACAGCGATCAATGTCATGTAATCGAAGAAGGTTGAGGAAGTTAACATAAAACTGTAAATTCATCACCATTCAATCAATAGAGCAGGTAAAAAACAACATTGTAATTTTTCTAAAACATTGCCACTCGTCAAAAGCGATTATTTCTATCGTCCTCTATAATGGGGATGATCATAGAGTTAAGAAGAAGATGGAGATGCTTGGCGCGAAATGAAGTGAAGCCGTCAGAAAGTCGCCAAGCACCCTAGTAAGCCCAAATAAACCGCTCACTCAACGTTAATTCTATGTCAAACGCATCATTTTATTCTTCAAAAAGCGTTGATTTAAGATTGAAATTACTATAATATTGTACTGCCGACCTATAAACGGCCCGTGCAGCCAAAAATGTCCCCGTGTCAAGGGAGTGCACGTTAAAATACACTCCAAAGTCCCAACGCTGCGCACAATGTCGCCCTTAACGGTTGCGTTGTGTGCCAACTCAGGTGTCGGCTCGTCACTTGACTGTGGTTCTAAAATACGACGCCCGTCGCCAATAACCCTCGTGTAGCTCTAGTGCGACGATAATTCAAACTAAACTAAACTACTATAATATTGTGTAAGTTCTCGTGCTACATCTCACAACCGCGTAAACAGTCATTTTTTTTATTTTAGCTATGATTGAAATTACTATAGAATTATTCTTGCAACATCCTTCAACTGCGTAAACCTATGCATAGGTAAGAAAAATGCGTGGCAATTATAGCTTTTATTAGCGAGTCAGAAATCGCCAAGTCGATGTAGTAAGCCTATACGAACTCCACTGTAGAATACTGCCATGGGCAGGTAAACTGCAGTAACTTCCACAATGACCTGGACCATTGTTGCAAGCACTCAATTACCCTAACCATCAAGAAAACATACTGGAAAAAAATTATTTCAGAGCAAAAATGGTATAACTCATTGTTGCGATTACTGCAGTTTATCTGCTCACGGCAGAATATTGCCAAATACTTAGCTAAGATCATGGCTGAAATCGTTCATTTGGGATTACTACAAAGCGATCGATGGCTTCACTTGGCAAACCTGTTTTTGTATTTTTTTATGCCCGGCAGCACATCTCCATCGCAACTCTTTTGGATGGATGCTCTTCTCGCGTTGATTCGAAGGTGATTGCTCTACAGAGATGGAGAGGCCGACACATAATTTTGAATTCATTAAGGATACATTTATCATTTCGAAGACAACTCGATTGAGCGAAATTGTTTGATGAAACGGATGACCCACAAATTCATCCTGATCTGAGAAGTTATAAATATTGATTTAGATGTGACCAAACAGAGTAAATTGATATTACACGATCCTTGCGTTTCGGGAATCGGTAAGTAGGTTGAATTACGAACGGGTTTTTTGTTGTTCTAGTGAAAAGCACGGGGATATTTTGTTTTAAACCATAGCATATAGTTAAAGAATAATAAATCATTATACTACGAATAAAAATACGAGAAAAATAATACCGAAATGTGACCATATCGTGTAGAACAATTGAAGAGCTTAGTGGGCTTTGAGACATTTTTGAAACATTGAGATTTTTGTGTCAATAAACCTTTTATTACCTTCTGTAACGTTTTTATCGTATCCCAGTCCAAACGAAAAACTTTAAAGCTCATTTTCCTGTTTTCACCTTTTGACTTAGCACGGTCTTCAACTAAGCTCCTCAATTTCAATATCCCTTTCAGCTGAATCTTAAAAAATAACTTAAAACAAAAAACTTAAGGTAAAAAAAAAAGTTTAAAAAATTTTAGTTGATGCGCCTGTATAGCGCCCAGCACAAATGACAAAAAAATGTTCTAGACCTTCTTTAACCATCAAATTATCGAATATGTTAAGTAATTTTTTTTATTCTTATTGTCAACTTAATCCAGTTACTCACTTGACACATTAGACAATGCACTGACCTAAAGGAAAATATTATGCAGAGGGTAATAGATTTCAGCCCCAAATATGTCGGCTTTGTGGTCTTAATTTGTCCATTGTATAAACTAACTGATAAAAGTAATTAAAGCACAATTTGTTTATGTATGTAGTTGACACCTGTCAAGAGAGATTAATGCCAGATTCCCAAAGAGGTAATGAGAAAAAATTTCGCGAAACAAAATCTCGTGTGTATTAAAAATAAGTTGATTTTAAGGTGTTGGGGAGGGGGGCAAGAGTAAAATGGATTGTACTACTTATCTAATATTTTGGATTTACGAGTAGTTAACGTTGGATAATTGAACATAATTTTTTGTATGAATCAAATTAAAAAGGATTTTCCAAGTTGGGAGAGAAATCAAGTATTAAATTTTGTAAAATCGTAATCATTGAGTAAAAATGTTTTTAAAAAATGAGAGAAAATAAAAAATAATTGCAACCCCTGCGAAAGTATTGGTTTGCCCTGTAAGCATTTTTCTTTTGCTATTACAAACCTGTTGAAAAAAATGCTTGCAAGGCAAAACAATACTTTCACAGAAGTTGCAATTTATAATACTAGTCATTCATGTCAAAAATTGTCTTTAAATAAATTTTCCAAAATTCCATGATAAAAGAATTTTATTTGTTATCGTATGCTAATAAAAATCTCACAAACTCATCATTAGTTATAAGAAGTTTTGAGCCACAACACAAAAAAACCCTTCAATGAGTAATGATCAATGTGTTAAGATACAAATGAAAATTTCAAACAAAATTTAATACACTATCTCTAGAGCATACCCTCTTTCCAAAAGAAACGAAGCGTCAGAATGCCTTCGAAATGGCTTTAAAATTGAATTAAGTTAAGGACATTGGTTTAGAATTAGCAGCAGTAGATAAATTATACAACCGAGTAACACCGAACAATTATCTCAAGTCTTATGTTATTATGTCAAACCTTAAGCCGTCCTTGCATCAGTAACAAAATAACATCCTCAACATTCATAAGAGAACAAAGCGAAAGCTGTTCGATCCCAAAAAGACATACACAAATTTGATAGACACAAGGCCAAGGATCAAACGGCTCCGAAACTAAAAACAAGAGTCAAGCGGTTCAAAATCCTCTTTTAACAACTTCCAGCTTTCTACGAACGTGAGGACTGTTCGTCACGAACCGATGGTCACGACCGTCCGGAATAAAGATAGTTTGATGTAATCAGAAAGAACCTCTTTAATAAATAATTCACACTACAGGTCAAACACCTGCAACTCGACTCGTCAGAAGTCTTTCTCAAAAATGTCGCCCAGAATTGACATTTCCATCAGTGGTGGACGTGAATTTTGATGCTATGATCTAGTCTAGTTAATACGGTATTAAACGAATATTTGACGGCCCATCTCTTAAACTAGTATTCAAAGTAATAAGCTCGTACGAAAGTAAAATGTTCTTAATATTAAGTTTTTCGAATTGCTAAAGACATGTAATTATTATTTATTATAACTATTCTAGAACTCAACTTGATAATTTGTTTGGCAAATCGGCAAAGCTAGTTTGTACTTTGACTTTCATACATTATTGAAATCGAGAAGATCTTCGGATTTGACTAAAAAACAAATCTTGTATCCAATAGCAATTTGATATCGTTAATTGATAATGAAAAATATATAAAATAATGTAAAGGGGGGGGGGGGGGGAGAGATCAAAACCGCACCGCACATAATCTACTTGGTCAACCCACGGAAAAACATACCGATAGCGAAAACCGTTCTCACAACATCAATAATATACATTACGGTATTTAAAAGAAGAAAAGAATTAAAAAAAAACATAATTAGAATAAGTCAAATTCTAGCCTACACACTTCGAGACTTTCAAAACTGCCTGAGCATGGGCAGCCCAGCAAAAGCAGCACTCTCGTTTTTATTTGCTCCATCATGCCACGGTAGTTGTAGGCCCGAAAGAGTAGGCAGAGGGCCATAGCGTGGGCTACCTGACGATAATATAAAAAAGAAGCGTGTCACGGTCTACCCACTGCTACGCCTACTTCCAGACGAGACACAGGAAATCACCGACCCTTTTTCCGACGTTGCTTGCTTTCACTTCTTCTGATCTGATACCTATGACTGGTGGAAGTTTTTATATGTACCTTCGACTTCCTTAAATTCGATGATGTCAAGTAGTACCCTAATATGCCAATTAAAGACATATTAAGTTAAAACAGAGAAACTAAAGCTTAGATTTAGTCGTATCATACG
>JAFNEN010001531.1:0-45963 GCA_019343175.1 Oedothorax gibbosus | reverse complement strand
TCCTAAAACCTTTGTTTTTATATATTTCTGGATTAAAATTAAAAAAAAAATTCTTTGTACTGATTTTGTGGTTATTTTAGATTTTGACGATAGATCGGCAAAGTTATTTTTTTCAGGCAAGTTTTACGAAGAAAAAGAGAGAAGCTATTTGCATTTTATTTTTTTTAAAGCAGATATTCAAGAAAAATTTCATGGAATTAACAAAAATAATTTTATTTTTGCAAGAATTATTTATTTTAGAACAGATTTTTTTTTCTCAGGGAAATAAGATTTTTCTTTTCAGACTCAAAGAATTCCGATAGAATAAAGCAGAAATTTGTAGGTATTTGGAACTGAAGAAAATATTCTGTAGATTTTTTGATGAAAACATCTTCAAAAAATCTACAGAATATTTTCTTTAGTCCCAAATACCTACAAATTTCTGCATAATTTAAGAAAATCTCAATTTTTGCAAAATATTTGCAAAATTGCAGTATTGGCGAAGAAAAATCTTAATTTGCAGAAAATTCAGATTTCTGCAGAAAATATCTTGCAGAAATTTGCAGGTATTTGGGACTGAAGAAAAAATCTGTAAATTTTTTGCAGAAAAAATCTTCAGATTTTCTGTAGAATTTAATCTGCAGATTTTTTCTTCAGTCCCATATACCTGCAAATTTCTGCAGATTTTTTTGCAGATTTTTTGAAGAAAATTTTTATCTGGGGCCTAAGAGCTAAACAAGTAGTTTTGTAACAGAATCTGTCACTTAACCCACTTCCACACAACAGTTGTGTTAAACAAATAAAAAGGCGCCAAACACAGCATTAATTCTATATTAAACATTTACATGCTAAAGTTGGCTAGTTTTATTAATTTTATTTCGAAAATTCAATAATTATTACTTATCGTTTGCAAAAATTAATATAATAATAATATAATGAAAATATTTCACACAATAACATACAAAGAATCTTGTAGTGAAATATATTTGACGTCATTTCAAACTGATCGATGTCGCAGAAATAAATTTATTTTCATTTATTGTCTAAAAGAATTAAGTTTCTTGGGCGATTGTTGCGAATGGCAATGTTGATTTAATTCTAATAACAAACAGGGCCTTTAGCTATTTGTAATTCATACTTTTAAACTCCAAAATTAACTATTTTACATTAATCTTCTTTCTCAGATTTAATGATTAGACTTTATCGTTTGCTAAATTTGTTTGAAGTTCGAAGAATAATGATGTAATCATTTTTAATAAATATTTTGTGTCGCCACAATTTCCCATTTACATTTCTTTCGAAAATTCACTTATTTATAGTTTGTTAAATTAATTTACAGTTCAAAAAATATATAATTAGTACAATTGATGCTTTAAAAATAAAAGCGAAACTTTGCATATTTTTTTATGCCAAGTTAGAATTCTCTATGCAGATTTCTTCGCATACATATATAATGAACCATCAAAAGAACTCTATTGTGATATTACAACAATCCAAACTGAATTATATCATATAAATAAATATTCTTTCAAATGTTTTTATTTTTATTTTAAATAAAGTTTCTCGTACGTTTAACGAAATGGCAACAGTGAAAATATTGAATAAAAATGGAATTTGCATGTTATTTCTATGTAGATTAAATTTTTAGTTATTTAAATTTTAAATAACCTTCTAATTAAAAATTTCTTAATGAAATTTGGAATGTAGCCTAATCTGATTTTTTGCTTCAAAATGACGTATCCCACTTGTCTGTGGGACTTGTGGATGGCAACAGTGAAAATATTGAATAAAAATGGAATTTGCATGTTATTTCAATTTAGATTAAATTTTTAGTTATTTAAATTTTAAATAAACTTCTAATTTAATTTTTTAAATGAAATTTGGTATGTATCCTAATCTGATTTTTTGCTTCAAAATGACGTATCCCACTTGTCTGTGGAACTTGTGGTTCTTTCTGTGAAAGTGGGTGACGTAACGACGGACAGACAGACAGACGGACTGAACGATTATAAAACCTTCCACTTTTTACGTTATAAACGTAGTGTGGAAGCTAAAATGGGTGTTTTAAAATAATGACATATGAAGCTGGAAATAAAGTTATATTGAAATTAACTACCAAATTTGCGAACTCCAACCCTATATTCAGATGCGTATTATATAAATAATTTCGTAAATATTAATTTTAGTGATTGAAAGTTAAAATGAAAATTTGATATTTTGAAGCGTCCTTTTGTTCCCCGTCTCCTTAATGTAAATAAGAAATAACAAAGGGCCCAAATTTCTCAGATTGGTATTGGTTCCAATCGTATGTTTTTCATGACTAATAAGTAACCGATATATTCGTTAACTTTAAATAATTCGTTTACATTTTTCGGAATATCTTTTGCCAAAATGTTTATTTTTATGTTGTTTATAAAAAACTTTGAGGTGGAATCACGTTGATCTTTGAGGTTGGTACTGCATAGGTCTCCTTGGTTACGGATTATTTTGAGATAGCAAGCAGGAAATATATAGAATCATTTTTTTTTTTAAATTTTAACAACGTGCAAAAAAATTCACTTTTAGCTTCCACACTACGTTTATAACGTAAAAAGTGGAAGGTTTTATAATCGTTCAGTCCGTCTGTCTGTCTGTCTTGTCCGTCCGTCACCCACTTTCACAGAAAGAACCACAAGTCCCACAGACAAGTGGGATACGTCATTTTGAAGCAAAAAATCAGATAAGGCTACATTCAAAATTTCATTAAGAAATTTAAATTAGAAGTTTAGTTAAAATTTAAATAGCTAAAAATTTTATCTTCATTGAAATAACATGCAAATTCCATTTTTATTCAATATTTTCACAGTTGCCATTTCGTTAAACGTACGAGAAACTTTATTTAAAATAAAAACTTTTGAAAGAATATTTATTTATGTGATATAATTCAGTTTGGATTGTTGTAATATCACAATAAAGTTGTTTTGATGGTTCATTATATATGTATGTAGAAAGATGCATAGATAATTCTGGCTTGGCATAAACAAAAATGCAAAGTTTCGCTTTTATTTTTAAAGCATCAATTGTACTAAATTTTATATTTTTTGAACTGTAAATTAATTTAACAAACTATAAATAAGTGAATTTTCGAAAGTAATGTAAATTGGAAATTGTGGCGACACAGATATATTTATTAAAAAAGATTACATCATTATTCTTCGAACTTCAAACAAATTTAAAAAACGATAAAGTCTAATTATTAAATCTGAGAAAGAAGACTAATGAAAATAGTTAATTTTAGCGTTTAAAAGTTTGAATTACAAATAGCTTAAGGCTTTGTTTGTTATTAGAATTAAATCACCAATCGCCCGAGAAACTTAATTCTTTTAGACAATAAATTAAAATAAATTTATTTTTGCGACATCGATCAGTTTGAAATGACGTCAAATATATTTTCACTACGAGATTTTTTGTATGTTGATATGAAATATTTTCATTTTTTTAAAAGCGAGGAATATTACATAGGTATTCTTTGAAATATAAATTAATTTTTGCAAACGATAAGTAATAATTATTGAAATTTCGAAATAAAATAAATAAAACTAGCCAAAGTTAGCATATAAATGTTTAATATAAAATTAATGCTGTGTTTGGCGCCTTTTTACCTGTTTAACACAACTGTTGCGTGGAAGCGGGTTAAGTGACAGATTCTGTTACAAACCCTTACTTGTTAAGTACGTTCCGTCTTAAGTACGCTTAAAGTAGTTCATGCAAATAACTTTTGGAAAAGTTTATTTAAACGTAGTCCGTTTTCAGGTCTTTGAAGTTGAAAAATCTTGCGTGGCTCCCAAATTTCCTTATATTTCTAAATCTGCAATGTGATCAATCGAATATTCGATTTCGAAATTTTATAAGCATTAATTTGCAATTATTTAATTATTTTATCTTAATATCCTGCTAAAGGCTAGACTAAAATATGTCAATGAACGGTGAGCGAGCGAAGCGAGCCTGGATCGCGAAGTGATCCAATGGGAACTGGGCAAGCTGTTCTCAGGGGTTGACGAGCGTTAGAGAGCAGGGGGAGTGCCCCCTATTGCGAAAATAAATTCGTACGAAACATTGTTACAAATAGGTTTGCGCCGAGAACCAACTCTTAGAACAGTTAGCTGCTTTTCTTGAGTCATTGGAAATATTTACTTGAGTTAAATTTAGTTAAAGATATTGGACGGGGGACTAAGTGAGCGTTTATTTATGTTCGTAAAAACAATATTTTAAAAACAATAAAAACAATTTTTAACAAAAAAAATCACGAAGCGTACTTTTTTTTGTTTTTTTAATAAAAAATATCGATTGCGCCATAACTATTTTAAGAATAAGATCATTAATTGATAACCACAGATTCATATTAAATAATCAAAGTCAGCATTGAATTATTCATTCGAAAAAGATGTTAAGAAGCAATGCCGAAACAGGTAAAATAATTTCTTTAAAGTGTTAATAGTTTTGGAACTGTTAAAATAAGCTAAGAAAACTTGCAAATCATAATTCAATTCTCACTTTTGCCTCATTTTATAAACTGTGATAAATTTCTATCTCATTAATATAAACTGCTTATTTAAGGTATACGTACACCTTTGAAAAAGTGCAAAATGACTAAAAATTGCAATTTTTTTTTATTTTTGATAAATATGCTCTGTTTATCCAGCTTTCTAATGGTACCAAAATCATAAAAATCCATGCAATAGTTTTTGATCTATAAATATTTTCGTGCAAGCCTTTCTGAAAAATGGTTTAGTTTCGGTTTCATGGAAGTTAGGCTTAGTGTTATTTTTTTTAGTTTCAGTTTTGAAATTAAAACGTTTTAGAAATACATTATTAATTTTTATAAATTAAAAAATATATATTATTTTGTAAATTGTCAGGTAAGTTAGTTAACTGTAATCTTAACTGTAAGTTGAGTTGTTTGTTTTAATAAACGCGAATCAACTACACGTTTTTTTCTCTCGAAAATTGATATTCCGTGTTAAAAATATGGGTTCAGCGTCTCGAAGAGGGAGTAAAAGAAGAAAATATCGTGGTAACCAGCATAATTCCAATAATAATGAAAGAAATGAAACGGCTGCTGAAGAAAATGTTGTTGAAACTCAAACTGAAGATGTTCCACCGGCAACAGTAACCACTGAATCCGCCTCGGAAAGAAAACTTCGAAGCAATCAAGCTCAAGTCAAGCCCAAAGACCATGATGGGAAGAACTTTATTGTGGATATGAACTGTTTAACCAGTTTGGTCAGCAGTTTTGACTGTCCACATTGTACTTCGAAAACCTTGTTTGTATACGAAGACACTGAGTCCAGGAATGGTGGGTACACCGAGTTTTTCATATTATGCTACAACTGTGAGTACCAAAGCGAGGATCCCATTCCGTCAACAAAAAAGACCGGACTAGCACCAGATGTAAATCGAAGGATGATATATGCCATGCGACAGCTTGGATGTGGTCACCGAGAAGCATCAACCTTCATGTCCATGATGAACCTGCCTCCTCCACCAAACCAATCTGCCTACAATGCAGGTGCAAGGAAGATTTTGTTGGTGGTGCAACAGCTTGCTGACGAAGTGATGCGGATGGCGTCTCATCGTGTGAAGGATGTTACCCAGACTACGGAGTGTGGCGTTTCCGTCGATGGGACCTGGCACAGAAGAGGATACAGCTCCCTCAACGGCGTCATCACCACAATATCCATCAACACCGGAGAGATTTTGGATGTCGAGGTCCTCTCTAAGCACTGCCACGGTTGTCAGAAAATGAACAAGGAGGATAAAACCACAGAAAAGTTTCGAAAATGGAAAGCCGCCCATGTGTGCTCAGCCAACTACACCGGATCGTCCGGCGGCATGGAGGCCTGCGGTGCGACACGCATCTTTCTACGCTCCAAAGCACTACGTGGTTTGGAGTACATAGAATTCTACGGTGATGGCGACAGCAAGGCTTTTGTGGATGTGTGTGCCCAAGACCTGTACGACGGCAAGGAAATTGTCAAGAAAGAATGCGTTGGTCACTACCAAAAGCGACTCGGCACTGCCCTCCGAAAATTGAGGAAAGAAGAAGCGGCTGTGAGAGGAAAAGGTAACCTAACCTTGAAGAAAGTCAACAAAATGCAAAACTACTTTGGCATGGCCTTACGAAGTAATACTTCATCCGTGAAGGTAATGTACAATGCAATTTGGAGTACATTCTATCACTTGTCCGCCACAGAAGAATATCCGCTTCATACCAAATGTCCCACTGGAAAGGAGAGCTGGTGCACCTACCAAAAGGCTGTTGCTGCAGGACGTGTTGATGAATACAAGCACAAGGAAGGCTTACCCCTGGAGATATTGAAGCATATCAAGCCTGTTTACGAACGGCTGACAGATGAAAAAATGCTTGCCAAGTGTTTACACAGGATGACACAGAACGCGAATGAGAGCTTCCATGGGACCATTTGGAAGCGATGCCCTAAAACCAAGTTTGCTGGCATCCATGTATTGAAGTTGTCAACCTACGATGCGGTAATCCACTTCAATTCTGGGAATAAAGTTGAACTGGAAGTCATGAAGCGCCTGGGCATCACCCTGGACATTTCATGGTGGAAGGCATTGCCAAGCGAGACAAAACCAGAATATCGGAATGTGCTCGTCATTCAACTCCTGCAAGAAAACTGAGGCGCAAACATATCCGAGTGGTCAAGAAGAGCAACTCTGACAAGATTTGCAAAGAAGAAGGTCCAACTTATGGTGCTGGAGATTTTCCGTCGTTCTATGTGCCCCCATAGAGGAGGTGCCGTCTGAAAAATAGGTAAATACAACGTTTGAACAAACCCATCATTTTCCCCATCCTTTATTTACGTTTGTTGGCTATTTTTATACACAAATGTAAACAATTTTTGAAGGGTCGATTCTTATTATAGGATCGACCCATACAATACCAATATGAGAACCCACTACACTACACGCACACTTAAGCCAACAAACCCTCCTTCTTTGTGCTGTTCAATAATTTTCTGTCCTTTTATTAACATAAATAAGCAAATTACAATAATTTTTATGTATGGACTGATGGTTAACATCAAGTTTTGTAACAATAATGCATCAACCCTTTTGAAATGAACAACTTCCTAAAAAAATATGTGTTGAAAACTTTGAGTTCATTTTCTGAAGAAAGTTTTTTTCTGCATTTGCACTTCACTTAAACAGTGATATCTCAAGCTCTATTTAAAAATTTTTAAATTGGTTTTCAACTTTGTAATCAGAAATGTTTGGAGCATGTTTTGTACCTCAGACTTTTGTTTGTGTTTGTAGATAAATTTTTTAGAAGCTTTTAACTATAAAAAAGTGGGGGAAAAATTTGTTTTATTTTAGTTTTCTAGGATAAAAATTCATATAATATGTTGTATTTAAACAAAGAACTTGATTGAGGTACAAAACATTAAAAAAGGTTTAATAAACATATTCCAAAAATAATTAGCTCTCTAAGTATAATAGAATTTGCATAATTTCAAATCAAAAATTAGTTTAATTAGCGTACTAATTGCTAATTAAGTAATTAATTAATTGAGTTTTGTAATTTTTTTTAACATAAAACACTTAGTCTATGGGTACCTTATTTATGGTATAAATTTTAATTTTTTTCATAAGAAAATAAAAAAAAAGTTGTCAAAGGTATACGTATACCTTAAGTTATTTAACTACAATTGTTTTTGCTTTGTAATAATAGATAATATCCATCAGTAAAATCAATGTAAGGGAAAAGTTGTTTTTTTTTAAAATTCACATATTTTTGTTTTGTTTCGTAAGTTTTTTTATACGTAATTTTTGGTTTTTGAAATGACCGAAGAGCCACGAAACATTTTAAATGAGCCGCAGGATACCGATGAAGGTTTTAGTATGTTGTAATTCCTTTTATAATGATAACTTGTATATTAATTGTCTAATAAAAATGATTTATTTCAACTTTAGGCTATGGAGAAATTTAAACGCTGCTCCATATCAATTAACAGGCCCTTGATACCTCTGAAGCTTGCTTTGTTTTGTTTTTATGGAAGTATGTAAAAAAGTTTATATTTCTTTCTCTAAATGTAGATTGCTTTTTATTTACTGATTTTAAATTTTTATTTAAACATATATTATTAGATTCATTTTATTTATAAATTTATACTAAAAAAAATATTTAATATTACAAGTTTTAAATTCTTACAATACATGTTTATTTTATTAAAATGAAGGAATAAAAATTAAAAATGTATATTATGTATTTATACATTAATCGATTGCATTTAAATGCATGAATAAGTTAAAATATAATTTCGATAATTTTTATACTTATAACTGCATTTATCCGAAATAAATTCAATTATTTTTAAAGAGACGGTGAAAAAATTAAATTATTTTTTTAACGTAGTTATTGCGTGGGCTATTTCTGAATAAAATAGTTTATATTCTCTTCAAGAAAGTTGCACAATTTGCTGTTTTCTCCATATTATCTTAAACTTGAAGCAAATTTAATCTTGATAAACTCTGATTCCATCAGGGTAATAATTTTTCACCGAATCTATACCGGCCGCTATATTTACATAGGGCTGTGACCTAGGCATGTCAGCCACCGTATCTACAAAGAAGCCTACATACTCAATAGCTACTACTAATAACAAATTCTAGTATATTGATTATTTGAGAAAATAGGTTTGTGGTTTCACTGGAGATACGGCAGTTGTCCGGTCTGGACGGTAATGGTAATGTAGGAGAATGTGGCTAACCCACAACTGTATATTTTTAAAAGTAAATGCCTTTATTAATCCGTCTTCGCAAACAGAAGTTTACCGAAAGTCACTTAAAAATAAAAGCAATACATTGTTTTTTTTTTCTTTCAGTCGGAGGCTTCGCGTCACCATTCACCACACTTCTTTTGAAACAACGTGGCGTCACATTATCTGAATTGTCCGCCATGACCATCTTTGCACCAATCATGCAAATATTGGGGACATCTGTGTCTGGAGTAGTTTCTGATAAAATAGGAAGATCTAAACCTGTTCTGGCCACAAACCTGCTTTTGGTAACAATTATTACGACGGGCATTTTAAAAATGCCAAAAATTGATCATAAAGTGGAAATCCATACTCTAAGAGCTAATTCTTGTTATCCCGAAGATATAAGAAATGCAAACCTAGAAACAAGCTGTGACTTTATTGGAATATCTGAAGAACGGAATTTTTCAATGTTTTGTTCTGGCAATCTTACTAGCTTTGGCAATAAAAAGAACCAACTATCGTGTGAAAAATATATGAGTGGCAGTTTTGATGACAGTTTATCGTTTATGATTTTGTTAACTACTAACTCCTATTTGAAAAAATAAATGGAAAATGTTTTTATTCAATAGATGCAGTTAATTATGAAGACACTGTCAACTTATGCCTTGATGTATCTAATATTCGTTGCGTTAAATGCTGTTCTTCCAACACTTCAGAACATAAATGTTTTGACGATAAATCTTCCAGCAGTGGTCTATTAATGGCATACGCAGTTTTATTATACGTTTTCCTCCACATTTCGTTGTTTTGACATGACAGTAATGCTCCTTGCGAAATAATACAATTCTGACTTTGGCCACGAACGTTTCTTTGCGATCTTAGGCAACTTGTGTTGGCCACCGATTGCTGGACTCATAGCATATGCGACAACAGGGGAGGGAGCAGAAAAAAAATTACTGCGCACCGATGTATCTTTATATTGGTGTCTGCTTATTTCTTCAGTTGATCATTTACAAATTGCCAGTTGTACTCTGCACACCTTTTGACAAAATGTGGAATAAATCATTAAAGTTACTTAAGAAAATCGACGCGTTGATGTTCATGATAGTTATTTTTATTCTGGGAACTCTTTTCAACTTCACAATAGATTTCTGCCTATGGTACTTAGACGAACTAAATGCTTCCAGCCTTCTCATAGGAATCATCCCCTCTATCAGTGCTGTATACGGCTTACCGTTCCTTCTGACTTCAAACTGGTGGCTAAAAAAGTTAGGAACGCATCAAATTTTTATCCTAGCGCTCTTGGCTTATGTTTTCTGTGTTTTAGGGTATTCAGTTTTGAAGAATCCTTGGTTAGCTCTAGCGCTAGATTTGCCTAACATTTTCACATATTACCTTCTATGGGTTGCAGTAATTGAACACAGCCATTCCATTGCACCTGAAAGATTAACGTCTGCAGTTATTGTTATTTCTGGTGCTGTTCACTACAATGCAGGTATGTCTAAAAATTTAACGTATTATACCAAATCACCAAAAAAATTCCACTGCATTCATTATTTCAAAAATCTTAAATTTCTGTTTCGTCGTTCTAGTTTTTTGATAAATGTTTTGCTAATTTTATGTTTTAAGTCCTATTCTGAAGTTATTGAATGTTAATTTACCTTACACTGCTTTTTTGGTCCTTAACCTCATGTTGTGTTTGGCCCCCGAGTGGTACATTCTGCCTTACTTCAACTGTACCATATCCATCGAGCAGATTTAAAATGTAGATGCTTGTCGAGAAAAAAAAAGTTAATCCATCTGAGAGTCTCTAAATCGATGATATAAGCTCAATCAAACACCACTCTTAATAAGATTTCGATACAAAACATCTTATTAATTCTTAGGTAATTAAAGTTTTACGAATATCAAATTATGCAGCTGCAGAATAGATTTTAATATATAAATTATTCACATAGTTATCTTCATACTTAAGATTTAAATTTAAATTGTTAATATTTTTTTTAGCTTTATGTACTCTACTCTTCGTATAACAGCTTGGTTACCCTTTCAAAAATAGCATCAGACATTTAGAAATGCATCTTTAGCTTGAGTTTTGGCGTACACTGTTAAAGCTGAAGGTGACATTTTGCACCCCTGAGAGTGCCCTGTTATCGGGAGGGGATTCTGGCACCAGTAGGCGATTCACAAGCCCAATATTCATCGACCCAAGGTGATTCAAAGCCTTGTGGTGCCAAATGGGACTCATTTGTCACCTTCAGTTTTAACTTGTGTATTGTAGGAGGAACCAATGTCCTTACTTGATAAACTGTTTATTGCATTGGTTTTTGACCATACCTTTTTTCGTACTGATCACCTTCCTACCAATCTTTTGATAAGCACCTCGTTTTCTTACCTCCATTTCCCACATTATTACTTCACATCTTCTTATGAGAACTTTTTATTGAATTTTTTTTAAAGGCAAAACTACTTCTGGCCTGATTGGGGGCATTGTGATGAGCGAGTTCGGTGGAATCATGGCCTTCAGACTGCTTGCCATTATCTGCTTCAGCGTCTTTGTCCTCTATACTCTCTTCTTCATCTTAAGACGCAAGCACATCTCTAAAAAGCATCATATCGATCAAAACGGTAAATAACGGATTTTGTTTTAATATCTCTTTCCAAAGTGAAGTGATAGGAGCTTAGCGCTTATAAAATGTTTTAGAAAAGACACGAGTTACAAAATGTTCAGATTTTTTATAAACATGCAATACATAAATAATAAAACAGATAAAAATACTTTTCTTTGTTTGAAGGTAGTAATTAAAAATAGTGAAAAGTAGTAAATGTGTAGTGTTCTTTTAAAATTTAGTGATAATTTTTTTCGAAATTAAATTTTTTTGTGTTTATTAATTCTTTTTTTTTTAACGTCATGTAAGATTTTAGCACATTGAAAGCTACAAGAAATTGTTCGATTCGTTAAAAATTTTGTTTCGTCAATAATTAAAACTAATAAATTCCATTTTATAAATATTGAGTGATTAATTGAGGAAAATAGCAAGTATTATGTATTTCTTATTGTGATATAAAAGGACTTTAAATTGTAAAAAGAATATACACAATTCTATCAAATAGTTTTTCATGCATTATTTTTTTAGTTTGTGTATTAATATTATTGAAATTGTATTTTACATTTTTAGGTGATTCCAAAGAAAACGTCAAAGCTTGTGTCATTTTTACAATTTGACAACTGATCATTAAATGTGATAAACGTCTATGTCGATTCTATGTCGTACAAGTGTCGACTTGTTAACCATTTAACCATTTCACCGATATGGGGCCGTATATATTACATCTCCGCAATATATCAAGTTTAATGATTTTCGTCCGTCGTCGATGATCCGTTTTAGCATGATCTTTTTTAGGCCGCAGCTATGTCGTAGATTTGATGTTTTACGGGATTATCGATAGTCATGGTACACTCGTGAAATTGTCGTAAGTGAAAATCCAAAATTCATCTCCGCCTCGGAGCTGCATGGATATAGAATTCAATTTCTCAACCCACGATACTTTCAAAATCCCATCAATTTTCAGAACGCTGTCATGATAGCAGCACGTAGACGCTGCTGAACATAGCGACGAACTTCGATTGGTTTTATACACCTTTATTCGCAGATGTATGCCTATACCAGTTATTTTGGTTCTGCATAGTATTATCATTTTCAGCTTTTCTGTTGCCAATCAACACCTGAAACAAAGCAAAGATGGAATATATTCGGTTAAACAAACATTTTCTAAATTATCACTCACATGATATAGTAGTAGACTTATGTCCGTTCAGACGTGCAGACAAAAATAATGAAAGTTGGGTCTCTAATGTCATACCTTGTTACTATAATTTTAGTGATTCACATAACTTCAACCACATAACTTTTTTTTTTTTTTACTATTTGGTGTTTAGGTCGTTGAGATTGAAAAAATTAATAATGATGATGATGATGATGATGATGATGATGATGATGATGATGATGATGATGATGATGGTTATGTTATGGTTATGATGATGGTGATGGTGATGATGATGATGATGATGATGATGATGATGATGATGATGATGATGATGATGACGACGACGACGACGACGACGACGATGATGATGATGATGATGATGATGATGATGATGATGATGATGATGATGATGATGATAATGATGATGATAATGATGATGATAATGATGATGATGATGATGATGATGATGATGATGATAATGGTGATGGTGATGATGGTGATGATGGTGACGATGGTGATGATGGTGATGATGATGGTGATGATGATGATGATGATGATGATGATGATGATGATGATGATGATGATGATGATGATGATGATGATGATGATGATGATGATGATGATGATGATGATGATGATAATAATTTTTATTGCACAAAAATAACAGACATTAATTTGAGGGAAAACAAATACCAAAGTAATAATAAAGTAGACATAACACCAAGGGTCACAAGGACCATATTGGCGAACATAAAAAGTATCTGATGTAAATTTACGAACAAAAAAAAATAACAAATATTAAATCACAAGTAAAAATATTATTATGGCAACAGAAGTGTCGGGGGTATATTTAGGATGGTTAGTCAATACAATATATGAATTACTGTACTGTTATTTTATTTCAATAATATAAGTATGCAATAATCAACAAGAAGTTTTCAAAGAACTAAAATAGCCTACTGTCCTGTTACTTAAATACTTACTGAAATTGTTATCGGGAAACAACTAGGTTCGTAACAGTAAGTGTCATCTACAACCATTTCTACATTAAATTTATACACATTAGAATAAATTTCACTAAACACAGCATCCAGCTATAATTTAAAGCCAAAATCAACTTTTTTCATCAATTTTCTATCGCAAATAAAATTAATATTACTTATCGTCTGCTTGATTTATTTGCAGTTATGAATAAATATTTAATTATTCGTAGAACAAAAAATATGAAACTACTCCAAAATGCACTTAAAATAAGAAATATAAATTAATACTAATCAGGATTATACGCAAAAAATATGTCTTGCTACTTGCTTAGTAAACAAACAAATAATAAACAATCAAATAATCACACTTCTGACGTCATTCCAAACTGATTTTTAACCGAAATAAATTTTGCTTCAAATAATATTATTTTTAAATAAAGTTTCTCATGCCATTGTTGAGGCAACAGCGATTTAAATGACTCGAAATTAAATTTCAATGGTAATTCAATGGGAAATTCGTCGACAAAAAGAAAATTTATGTCCGTCCGATCATACAGACAGACGGACAAAAAGTATGAAAGTTGGGTCTCTGAGGTTATACCTTTCTAATAAAAATAGAATTTTTAAGATCGGATTGATGGAACCGATTTTGGAAGGGGGGTACGGACAAACGGACAGACAAACAGATGGGCATCGACCGCATGTCAATACCTACTTTTTAATTTTTTTAATGCTTTCGAATTAAAAAAAAAGAAAAGTAGGCTAAAAATAGTTCTCTATATCGGTAATATTAAACAAAAGATTTTTTAATTGGTTTTTGAAGGAAGTAAGATTATTTATAGATTGTATTTCAAGCGGAAGACTATAAACAAGAAGTTCATAAAGAACTAAAATAGCCTACTTTCCTGTTACTTAAATACTTACTGAAGTTCTAATCGGGAAAAAAACTAGGTTCCTAAAGTAAATATCATCAACAGCCGTTTCTACACTAGATTTATACACATTAGAAAAAAAAATCGAAACACAGCACCCAGCTATAATTTAAACTTCTAAAAGCCAAAATCAACTATTTTCCTTAATATTCGTTCGCAAATTAATTAAATATTATTTATCATCTGCTCGTGATTTATTTGTAGTTCGAAGAATAAATATTTATTAATAACAAAAGTAATGAAACTACTCCGAACTGCATTAAAAAACAAGAAATGTAAATTAAAACTAAGCATAATTGCATGCAAAAGTATGCCTTGCCGCTTTCTTGGTAGATAATTAATGAATAATCAAAGAATCAAATTTTTCTACATTTTATAACGTCATTCCAAACTAATTCTGAAAAAATTTTTTTGGGTTCAAATTGTTTAAAAAAAGTTTCTCTGCCTTTGTTGTTTTGGAAACAGTGTTTAAATGACTCAAAATTGAATTTAAAAGCTAATTAAGGGAAAAATTGCCGACAGATAGTAATTTATCCCCCTCCGGCGTCAGACAGAGGGGAAAAAAATAGAAATTGGGTATCTGAGGTAAAGTTTCTAAAAAAAAAAATTTTTAAAAACCCCATGATTAAACCGTTTTGGGGAAGGGGGGGGCAGACAAAAAAGACAAACGACGACAGGCGGCAGACA
The DNA here is from genome assembly GCA_019343175.1 of Oedothorax gibbosus. Classification (NCBI taxonomy): domain Eukaryota; kingdom Metazoa; phylum Arthropoda; class Arachnida; order Araneae; family Linyphiidae; genus Oedothorax; species Oedothorax gibbosus. The sequence continues at coordinate 30,852 of JAFNEN010001531.1, read as the reverse complement.
GGGGGCAGACTACAAAAAACATAAAAGACAGAAAAATGGACAGCAGACAGTTGGACATAAACCCCCTTTCAATCCCTACGTGATTTAAATGAAAAAAAATTAATTCAAGCTAATTCAAGGGGGGAAATTGCCGACAGATAGTAGATTTTGCCCCTCCGGCTACAGACGAGGGGAAAAAAAATATGAAGTTGGGTATCTGGGGGCTAGCTTTCTAACAAAAAAAAAATTTTTTAAGAGATATTAAACCGTTTTGGAAGGGGGGGGGGTACGAGGGGACAAAAAACGAAACAGGCGGACAGACAGACGGAAAACATACGAAAAAAAGACAAAACAAAAGGGACATAACCGCTTTCAATCCCTACAGTGATTTAAATGACTCAAATTGAATTTCAATGCTAATTCAATGGAAAATTCGCCGACAGTAGTAGATTTATTGTCCGTCCGGACGTACAGACAGACGGACAAAAAGTAGTGAAAGTTGGGTATCTGAGGTCATAGCTTTCTAACAAAAAAAAATTTTTAAGATCCGATGATTAGAACCGATTTTGGAAGGGGGGTACAGACAGACAGACAAACGGACAGACAGGCGGACAGACAGACGGACAGACATACGGACAGACATACGAACAGACAGACAGACAGATGGACATCAACCGCATTTCAATACCTACAGTGATTTAAATGACTCAAAATTGAATTTCAATGCTAATTCAATGGGAAATTCGCCGACAGATAGTAGATTTATGTCCGTCCGGACGTACAGACAGACGGACAAAAAGTATGAAAGTTGGGTATCTGAGGTCATAGCTTTCTAACAAAAAAAGAATTTTTAAGATCCGATTATTAAACCGATTTTGGAAGGGGGTACAGACAGACAGACAAACGCGACAGACAGGCGGACAGACAGACGACAGACATACGAACAGACAGACAGACAGATGGACATCAACCGCATTTCAATACCTACAGTGATTTAAATGACTCAAAATTGAATTTCAATGCTAATTCAATGGAAATTCGCCGACAGATAGTAGATTTATGTCCGTCCGGACGTACAGACAGACGGAAAAAAGTATGAAAGTTGGGTATCTGAGGTCATAGCTTTCTAACAAAAAAAATTTTTAAGATCCGATTATTAGAACCGATTTTGGAAGGGGGTACAGACAGACAGACAAACGGACAGACAGGCGGACAGACAGACGGACAGACATACGAACAGACAGACAGACAGATGGACATCAACCGCATTTCAATACTACAGTGATTTAAATGACTCAAATTGAATTTCAATGCTAATTCAATTTGGAAAAATTCGCCGACAGATAGTAGTTTTTATGTCCGTCCGGACGTACAGACAGAGGGACAAAAAGTATAAAAGTTGGGTATCTGAGGTCATAGCTTTCTAACAAAAAAAGAATTTTTAAGATCCGATGATTAGAACCGATTTTGGAAGGGGGGTACAGACAGACAGACAAACGGACAGACAGGGGACAACAGACGGACAGACATACGAACAGACAGACATACGAACAGACAGACAGATGACAGACAGACAGTTGACATCAACCGCATTTCAATTCCTACAGTGATTTAATGACTAAAAATTGAATTTCAATGCTAATTCAATGGGAAATTCGCGACAGATAGTAGATTTATGTCCGTCCGGACGTACAGACAGACGGACAAAAAGTATAAAATTTGGGGTATCTGAGGTCATAGCTTTCTAACAAAAAAGAATTTTTAAGATCCGATGATTAGAACCGATTTTGGAAGGGGGTACGGACAGACGACAGACGGACGTCGACCGGCATGTCAATACCTATTTTTTCATTTTTTTAATTCTTTCGAATTAAAAAAAGAAAAAGTAGGCTAAAAATCTCTGGTGCAAGATAAATAAAATTTTTACAGAAAATGTTCTTTTTAGGTTTAGGAATGATGTAAATAATATTAAGTCTTCTTGGGTTCATACATATCCGCTTATTGCACATATCAGGATTATTAAAAATATATAAACAAAATTTAAAGAAATAAATGTAGCTGTTAGGTAGAATATTTAACAATTTATAATTTTTTATGTTTTACTCACATTTGACTTTAACAAATATGTAACAAATTTGTTTTGTATGTTTATAATTCTTTTGAGGTTTGTTACAGAATCCGCTCCCCAGGCAAGGTTTCAATAATTAAACAAAGGATGTACAAAAGCATTGTAAAGTAATAGCATAAACTCATGGTTTATTTAATTTCTTAAATAATAAAATTGTCTTAAAACGAATCTTAATTTGTTTGATATGTAATTGGCATGTGATTTCCATTTCAGGTTATTGTCCATAAAAACACCGAGATACTTAATGGTATTTACTTGATCGATGTTATTACAATTAAAAGAAAGCAAATCTGATTAAACTCTGCCATATTTTAAATTGAGAGGAGTAGTGTTGGTACAATATTTTGCAGGCTGAAAAGCATATATTTGGTTTTAGAAACATTAATGCTTAAATTATTATTTAGGAACCAATTTCGGATTTTAAATAGATCTGAATTAATTAGAGACTGTTTAAGTCTCCATATGTAGATGAGGATGAATATAGTAAAACAGCATTTTCTGCGAAGCTAATAATTTTTCCATTTATATCCATATTACAGAAATCATTAAGGTAACAGGGAACAAAACGACCCCTCAAAATATCGAATTTTTATTTAAACTTTAGTTACTGAATCGTGCCTTTACGAAAAACTTCTATGATCCATTTGAAATGGGGCTAGGTTTGCAAATTTTGTAGTTAGTTTTAATTAACTTTTTCCCAGTTTTAAATTTTTACCCCAAATTTTTTTAGCGTTGGGAAAAATTTTCTTTTTTCTTTTTGCTAGGGGGGTTAAATTTTTGTGATGTCGTCCCCCCTTCTATTTAACACAGAAAAACCAAAAAAATTAAAAAAAAAATTAATAGTAAAAATAAGACTTTTTTCTAATTTAAAATGGGGAAAAAATTTTATTTTTTAAAACTTAAAATTAAAAGGGGGTTTTTAAAAAGTTTTGGGGGTTCTTGGGGGTTAAAATTGACTTTTTTTTATTTCTATAAATAATTTAAATTTGGGGATCACAAAATTTTTTTGTGCTGGAAGTTTCCCAAAACGGAGCTAAACAAGTTTTTTTTAAAACGAATCTCCCCTTAACCCACTTCCCCCCAACAGTTGTGAAAACCCCAAAGTAAAAAGGCCCAAAAACACAAAAATTTTTTTTAATTAAACATTTACATCCTAAAGTTCCCCTTTTTTTTATTTTTTTTTTTTTCAAAATTTTTCAATAATTATTACTTATTTTTTTGGAAAAATTTAAAAATTTATATTTCAAAGAAAAATAGTAATTTCCCTTTTCTTTTTTTAAAATTAAGGAAAAATTTCAAAAAAATAACATCAAAGAATCTTGTAGTGAAATTTTTTTTGACTTCATTTCAAACTGTCGTTTTCGCAAAAAAAAAATTTATTTTTCTTTTTTTGTCTAAAAGAATTAATTTTTTTGGGCGATTTTTTGAAAAGGGAAAAAGGGTTTTTTGAATTCTAATAACAAAACGGGTTTTTTAACTTTTGGGGAAATTTAAAAACTTTTAAAACCCCAAAAAAATTTTTTTTCCTTTTAATTTTCCTTTTTTTCTAATTTTAAAATTATTAAACTTTAATTTTTTTGAAAAATTTTTTTTAAGTTAAAAAGAATAATGATGAATTTTCTTTTTAAAAATAAATATTTTGTCCCCGCCAAATTTTTCCCATTTACTTTTTTTTCGAAAATTCACTTATTTATAGTTTTTAAAAATTAATTTACAGTTCAAAAAAATATATTTAGAAAAATTTTTTCTTTATAAAAAACGAAACTTTGCTATTTTTTTTTTCCAAATTTTTAAAAATTTTCTATGCAGATTTTTTCGCATACATATAAATGAACCACAAAAAACTCTATTGTGAAAATTTCAACAACCCCCAAAATGAAATTTTACATAAAAATTTAAAAATTTTTTTTCAAATGTTTTTTATTTTTTTTTTAAATTTTAAATTTCCCCCGTACGTTTAACGAAAGGGAACAGTAAAAAAAAATTTAAAAAAATGGAATTTGCATGTTATTTCGGGGGAATTTAAATTTTTGGGGTTTTTTAAATTTTAAAAAAACCTTCCCCAATTAAAAAATTTTTTTTAAAAAAATTTTTTAATGTACCTAATCTGTTTTTTTTCTTCAAAATGACTTCCCACTTGTCCCGTGGGCCCCTTTTGGGGGTGGCAACAGTGAAAATATTGAATAAAAATGGAATTTGCATGTTTTTTCAAAAGTAGTTAAAAAATTTTAAATTTTTAAAAAATTTTTAAAAAAACCCTTTTAAAATTAAAAAAAATTTTTTAAAAATTTTTTGGGAAAGAAAACCTAATCTGTTTTTTTTTTCTTAAAAAAGACGTATCCCCCTTGTCTGTGGGACTTGTGGTGGCAACAGGGGAAAATTTTTTGAAAAAAAGGGGAAATTTTCATGTTATTTAATTTAATTAAAATTTTTTTTTTTTATTAAATTTTAAAAAAAACTTCAATTTTAAAAATTTTTTTTTAAAGAAATTTGGTATGAAAATTTTAAAACTATTTTTTGCTTAAAAAAGACGAAACCCCCCTTGTCTGGGAAAATTGGGTTTTTTTTCGTGAAAGGGGGTTTACAAAAAAACGGACAACAGACAGAGGGGCTGAACTTAAAAAAACCCCTTTCCCCCTTTTTTTCTTTTTTAAAATAGTGTGGAAGCTAAAAGGGGGGGTTTTAAAATAATGCCCCAAAGAAGCTGGAAACAAAGTTTATTGAAATTAACTACCAAATTTTTCGAACTCCAACCCAAAAATTCGGGTCTTTTTATATAAAAAATTTCTTTAAAAATTAATTTTAGTGATTGAAATTTTTAAAAAAAAATTTTTATATTTTGAAGCGCCCCCTTTTTTCCCCCCCTCCTTAATGAAATAAGAAAAAAAAAGGGCCCAAATTTCTCAATTGGTATTTGGGTTTCCCAACGTATTTTTTTTCATGACTAATAAGTAACCGATATATTCGTTAATTTTTAAAAATTCTTTTTTCATTTTTCGGAAAAATTTTTTTGGAAAAAATTTTAAAATTTTTTTGTTTTTTTATAAAAAATTTTTTTGGGGGAAAAAACTTTTATCTTTGAGGTTGGTACTGCATGGGGCTCCGGGGTTTCGGATTTTTTTGGGGATAAAAGCGGAAATATATAGAAATCTTTTTTTTTTAAAAAGTTAAAAAGGGGGAAAAAAATTTATTTTTTTCCCCTTTCCCCACTACTTTTTTAACGAAAAAATTTTAAGGTTTTTTTTAAAAACTTTCATCCGTCTGTCTGTCTGCCCCTTTTTTCCCCCGGGCCCCCTTTTTTACAGAAAGAACCAAAGGGGCCCACAACAAGTGGGATACTTTTTTTTAAAAACAAAAAATCAAAAAGGCTACATTAAAATTTTTATTAAAAAATTTAAAAAAAAAGTTTATTAAAATTTAAAAAAGCAAAATTTTTATCTTCATTAAATAACATGCAAATTCCTTTTTTAAATTAAAAATTTTAAAAATTTTTCCCTTTATTAAACGTACGAAAATTTTAAAATTTTAAAAAAAAAATTTGAAAAATATTTATTTATGTGGTATAATTCAGTTTTTTGGTTGTTTTTAAAAACACAATAAAGTTCTTTTGATGGTTCATTATATATGCATGTAGAAAGTGCAAAAAAGAATTTTTACTTGGCAAAAAAAAAAAATTCAAAGTTTTCGCTTTTTTTTTTAAAAAAATCAATTGTTAAATTTTTTTTTTTTTTTAAAAAGTAAAAATTAATTTAAAAAACTATAAAAAATGAATTTTTTTAAATTTTTTAAATTGGAAAAATTTTTTGGGGACACAGATATTTTTTTAAAAAAAGATTACATCATTATTCTTCGAACTTCAAACAAATTTAAAAAACGATAAAGTCTAATTAATAAATCTGAGAAAGAAGACTAATGAAATAGTTAATTTTAGCGTTTAAAAGTTTGAATTACAAATAGCTTAAGGCTTTGTTTGTTATTAGAATTAAATCACCAATCGCCCGAGAAACTTAATTCTTTTAGACAATAAATTAAAATAAATTTATTTTTGCGACATCGATCAGTTTGAAATGACGTCAAATATATTTTCACTACGAGATTTTTTGTATGTTGATATGAAATATTTTCATTTTTTTTAAAAGCGAGGAATATTACATAGGTATTCTTTGAAATATAAATTAATTTTTGCAAACGATAAGTAATAATTATTGAAATTTTGAAATAAAATAAATAAAACTAGCCAAAGTTAGCATATAAATGTTTAATATAAAATTAATGCTGTGTTTGGCGCCTTTTTACCTGTTTAACACAACTGTTGCGTGGAAGCGGGTTAAGTGACAGATTCTGTTACAAACCTACTTGTTAAGTACGTTCCGTCTTAAGTACGCTTAAAGTAGTTCATGCAAATAACTTTTGGAAAAGTTTATTTAAACGTAGTCCGTTTTCAGGTCTTTGAAGTTGAAAAATCTTGCGTGGCTCCCAAATTTCCTTATATTTCTAAATCTGCAATGTGATCAATCGAATATTCGATTTCGAAATTTTATAAGCATTAATTTGCAATTATTTAATTATTTTATCTTAAAATCCTGCTAAAGGCTAGACTAAAATATGTCAATGAACGGTGAGCGAGTGAAGCGAGCCTGGATCGCGAAGTGATCCAATGGGAACTGGTCAAGCTGTTCTCAGGGGTTGGCGAGAGAGCAAGGGAAGTGCCCCCTATTGCGAAATCAATTCGTACGAAACATTGTTACAAATAGGTTTGCGCCGAGAACCAACTCTTAGAACAGTTGCTTTTCTTGAGTCATTGGAAATATTTACTTGAGTTAAATTTATTTAAAGATATTGGACGGGGGATTGAGTGAGCGTTTTCTTATGTTCGTAAAAAACAATATTTTAAAAACATAAAAACAATTTTTAACAAAAAAAATCACGAAGCGTACTTTTGTTTGTTTTTTTAATAAAACATATCGATTGCGCCATAACTATTTTAAGAATAAGATCATTAATTGATAACCACAGATTCATATTAAATAATCAAAGTCAGCATTGAATTATTCATTCGAAAAATATGTTAAGAAGCAATGCCGAAACAGGTAAAATAATTTCTTTAAAGTGTTAATAGTTTTGGAACTGTTAAAATAAGCTAAGAAAACTTGCAAATCATAATTCAATTCTCACTTCTGCCTCATTTTATAAACTGTGATAAATTTCTTTCTCATTAGTATAAACTGCTTATTTAAGTTATTTAACTACAATTGTTTTTGCTTTGTAATAATATATAATATCCATCAGTAAAATCAATGTAAGGGAAAAGTTTTTTTTTTTTTTTTTTTTTTTAAAGTGTCATATTTTTGTTTTGTTTTGTAAGTTTTTTTATACGTAATTTTTGGTTTTTGAAATGACCGAAGAGCCACGAAACATTTTAAATGAGCCGCAGGATACCGATGAAGGTTTTTAGTATGTTGTAATTCCTTTTATAATGATAACTTGTATATTAATTGTCTAATAAAAATGATTTATTTCAACTTTAGGCTATGGAGAAATTTAAACGCTGCTCCATATCAATTAACAGGCCCTTGATACCTCTGAAGCTTGCTTTGTTTTGTTTTTATGGAAGTATGTAAAAAAGTTTATATTTCTTTCTCTAAATGTAGATTGCTTTTTATTTACTGATTTTAAATTTTTATTTAAACATATATTATTAGATTCATTTTATTTATAAATTTATACTAAAAAAAATATTTAATCTTACAAGTTTTAAATTCTTACAATACATGTTTATTTTATTAAAATGAAGGAATAAAAATTAAAAATGTATATTATGTATTTATACATTAATCGATTGCATTTAAATGCATGAATAAGTTAAAATATAATTTCGATAATTTTTATACTTATAACTGCATTTATCCCAAATAAATTCAATTATTTTTAAAGAGACGGTGAAAAAATTAAATTATTTTTTTGGCTATTTATGAATAAAATAGTTTATATTCTCTTCAAGAAAGTTGCACAATTTGCTGTTTTCTCCATATTATCTTAAACTTGAAGCAAATTTAATCTTGATAAACTCTGATTCCATCAGGGTAATAATTTTTCACCGAATCTATACCGGCCGCTATATTTACATAGGGCTGTGACCTAGGCATGTCAGCCACCGTATCTACAAAGAAGCCTACATACTCAATAGCTACTACTAATAACAAATTCTAGTATATTGATTATTTGAGAAAATAGGTTTGTGGTTTCACTGGAGATACGGCAGTTGTCCGGTCTGGACGGTAATGGTAATGTAGGAGAATGTGGCTAACCCACAACTGTATATTTTAAAAAGTAAATGTCTTTATCAATCCATCTTCGCAAACAGAAGTTTACCGAAAGTCACTTAAAAAATAAAAGCAATACATTGTTTTTTTTCTTACAGTCGGAGGCTTCGCGTCACCATTCACCACACTTCTTTTGAAACAACGTGGCGTCACATTATCCGAATTGTCCGCCATGACCACCTGTGCACCAATCATGCAAATATTGGGGACATCTGTGTCTGGAGTAGTTTCTGATAAAATAGGATGATCTAAACCTGTTCTGGCCACAAACCTGCTTTTGGTAACAATTATTACGACGGGCATTTTAAAAATGCCAAAAATTGATTATAAAGTGGAAATCCATACTCTAAGAGCTAATTCTTGTTATCCCGAAGATATAAGAAATGCAAACCTAGAAACAAGCTGTGACTTTATTGGAATATCTGAAGAACGGAATTTTTCAATGTTTTGTTCTGGCAATCTTACTAGCTTTGGCAATAAAAAGAACCAACTATCGTGTGAAAAATATATGAGTGGCAGTTTTGATGACAGTTTATCGTTTATGATTTCGTTAACTACTAACTCCTATTTGAAAAAAATGAATGGAAAATGTTTTTATTCAATAGATGCAGTTAATTATGAAGACACTGTCAACTTATGCCTTGATGTATCTAATATTCGTTGCGTTAAATGCTGTTCTTCCAACACTTCAGAACATAAATGTTTTGACGATAAATTCTTCCAGCAGTGGTCTATTAACGGCATACGCAGTTTTATACGTTTTATTTCTCACAACGTTTTCCTCCATATTTCGTTGTTTTGACATAATTTTTTTTCGAATTTTAGTGATAATTTTTTTTCGAAATTAAATTTTTTTGTGTTTATTAATTCTTTTTTTTAACGTCATGTAAGATTTTAGCACATTAAAAGCTACAAGAAATTGTTTGATTCGTTAAAAATTTTGTTTCGTCAATAATTAAAACTAATAAATTCCATTTTATAAATATTGAGTGATTAATTGAGGAAAATAACAAGTATTATGTATTTCTTATTGTGATATAGAAGGACTTTAAATTGTAAAAAGAATATACAAAATTCTATCAAATAGTTTTTCATGCATTATTTTTTTAGTTTGTGTATTAATATTATTGAAATTGTATTTTACATTTTTAGGTGATTCCAAAGAAAACGTCAAAGCTTGTGTCATTTTTACCTTAGAAGACAAGAAAGGATCAAATATTTATAAATAAAATAGGGTTAATTAATGAGGATTTGGAATACCTAAACTCGTTTATAAAATAGCCTTTGTTTTTTTAAAACAAAAGATAAAACTAGTTTTTAGGTGACATTTTAAAATAACTATTTTAGCAAATCTGTTTTAGCAAAAGAGATGTATGAAAGATATTTTCTATTTTCAGTGAAAATTTCTTATTGTTTAAATTTGTAAATATTTATAATAAAACAATTATATGTGAATCTTAAATGAACTTAAATGTATTACCTTAAGTTATAAATGTCACATGAAAGATAATTATTTTTAATTTTTAAGCCAATTATACTGCATGACTTCGGTCCGTTGCGAAAGGGGGGCGGGGATTGGTTGGTTGGTTTAATGCCCAAGCTGGTTAACCTAAACAATCGCGGCTGGTAATTTTACGCCAAATCTGCACTGAAAAAAAAATTAGTAACCATTACCAAATTTGAGTAATCAGTACCAAATTATTTGGTCGTATATGAGTTAAGTAGGTATTTTGTACACGTTACCAAATGATTTGGTAACGAAAATTTGGTACCAGCTGCTATGTAATTTTGTAGCTAATACTAAATAAATTTGGTAACTATCACAATGTATTTGGTTTTCGTTACTAAATATTTAGTAAACCAAACGAGAAAAGTATACTTGCTATTAATTACCAAACATTTGTTTTGAAGGACCAAAAATTTGGTCGAATTCACCAAATGAACTAAAAGTATTAGGTATATATTACCAAATATTTATTATCGAATACCAAATATTTGGTAAAAATTACCAAAACCAATTAAAATAATTGGTTATGTTAACAAATATTTTTTATCTAGTACCAAATATTTGGCGAGATTTACCAAACGATTTTAACGCATGTTATATTCTACCAAATATCTGTTGTCAAGTACCAATTATTTACTATACAGAACCAAACGAATAAAAGTATTTGTTATATATTACCAAATATTTAATCAAGTTAAAACGGGCCACATTAAAATAGATTGCTTTAAAACCCGTAATGAAGTAATTAAAATGGATGTTAAAACAGAGCTTTAAATTACCTTTAAAACAAGGTGTAGTCTAGTTAGACATCGGTCATAATATCTATAGGTACCTTTCAGCCCAACACACTAGGCAGTGTTAGCCTACTCATGACTGCCTAGTGTGTTGGGCTCAAAGGTGCCTATAAATATTATGACTAAGTCTAACTGAACTATATCTTGTTTTTAAATTAATTTAAAGCTGTGTTTTCCATCCATTTTGAATTACTTCATTTCTGGTTTTTAAGCAATTAATTTTAAAAATGGACAATTTTTTGGTACCTGCGGCAAAAATTGTAAAATTAGTTATTTAAACTAAATTTAGGTTTTGCATGTTATAAAAATAAAGCATCATAAAACTGGCTTCTTATTTTGTTTCGATTGAGTTTATTAAGCTGGTGACGATACTTACCCAAAATAGCATACATGACTCAGTAAAAACTCGTGAAACTATATGAAGTTAGTTTTAAATTGAGCAATATAGGAAAATTTTATTTTTTTAAATATGAACTTTAAAATATATATTTTACTATAATTATCAGTCACTCATTAGCACTGAAAAACTAAAACAAAAACCCAGAAAGTTCAAAAAGAGTATTAATTTCAGACATAATAAAGATACTAAAAGGAAGATACTAAAACAAAGGTCAAAAGTCCAAAAAAGTATTTTTATTACAAAGATATAAAAACAAAGATACTAAAAGAAATGTCTTACATAAAAATACATTTTTTTTTTAAATTAGACATTTGACCTGAAATAAAAAAAAATCTAGTAGGAGGCAGACGTTTTTCTTTGCGATTGCAAGGAACATATATTACTTAGTTGGTCGTTTAAAATTAATTTCGCTTCTCATTTGCTGACTCTATGTGCCGAAATAGCTCAGTTGGGAGAGCGTTAGACTGAAGATCTAAAGGTCCCTGGTTCGATCCCGGGTTTCGGCAGTCTGCTATTCCTCGGTAGTATTGTGGTCAGTATCCCCGCCTGTCTCGCGGGAGACCGGGGTTCGATTCCCTGCCGGGGAGGCAGACGTTTTTCTTTGCAATTGCAAGGAACATATATTACTTAGTTGGTAGTTTAAAATTAATTTCGCTTCTCATTTGCTGACTCTATGTGCCGAAATAGCTCAGTTGGGAGAGCGTTAAACTGAAGACCTAAAGGTCCCTGGTTAGATCCCGGGTTTCGGCAGTCTGCTTTTCCTCGGTAGTATAGTGGTCAGTATCCCTGCCTGTCACGCGGGGCACTGGGGTTCGATTCTCCAACGGGGAGGCAGACGTTTTTCTTTGCAATGGACAATTACAGCGTTTTCCAGAAACATTTTTATTCGATTAAGCATATTAAAAAACCTCTAAAAGTCAAGTATTTCTGGTTTTAAAGATGTATTTATTTTTAAATTCATTTTTAAAGTTAGTGATACGTCACTCATGTTAAACCTCTCTTAGCATAACAGATGACGTCACGGCTGGCTTGTTTTGTTCTTGGCGTGTTATTTCGTATCACGTTTCACTGTATCAATTTTGAAACTGTGAAACGTGCTTTCAACCTTATTAATCTTTTTTAAAAGTTATGCTATTTTATAGAAACATGTAATGTTCATTCCAGATAATTTCTTCAAACGATGAACGATTTCACCCGATTATTCCAATCAGATCCAACAGTAAATAGTTCTGCAATAGCTCATACGCGCTCTAGTGTGTGTATTTTAACTAACAACCAAACTTGGAACAAGCTGTTTAAATTCCTTGATATGAACTGGTTAAAAATAATATTTTCTTCTTCTTTTAATGAGGTTTCGTAGAAATTGTAAGGTTTACTATTTTATAAAGTGTATTAAAGCATATATCGAGACATCGCCAAAAATATAACAGTTGATGTCAGTGCTGTTTTCAGTGACGTACACTTTCGGCAAACTTCAAATGCATTTTTTGTTGAAATTAAACATATTTGTTAACCCATTAATGCCTAGCGTCCCTTTTTAGGGACACTTTTATAAATTTCTCGCAATTTTTAATGAATCAATATTTTAATTAAAAAATTGCTCCTATATATTGAATAGTGTTTGTTTCAACTGACTTACGATAGATAGCAGCGCATATTTTATTACCGTTATTTTGCTGAGTCATTATTTGTTTGGAATTGCAAAAACACACGTTATACAAAATGTCTCGCAAAAAAGGAAAATATTTCTTATTATTTATTTGTTCATTGATCTGGATTTTATAAATGTACTGACCTTAAGTGTTCTTTAGTTCACGTATTTTTTAAATTTTGGAAATTTTAATAATTTGAGGTAGTTTTGGTCAATTTGCTAGCGTCCCTAAAAAGGGACGCCAGGCACGAATGGCCCCGTAGAGTTTCCCCGAAGTGAATACGATATTTGGCTACTTTCTAACTAACCAAAAATTTTATTAGTACCTAAAAACACAATTAAATTAGTTCTTATGGAGAATTATAGTCCTTAAATATAATTTTATTTCCTTAATTAATGTTTAATAATTTAATTGACTTTTTTTTATATTTTGACAGAAAATTATTGTAAATGTCCTATGATATTTGTTAAGTTTTTTTAAAAAAAATTATAGCCAAACCTTCATAGGTATAAAAATATTTTAGTATTGTAAATAAATATTTTTTTGAATATATAGAAAGTAATATAAAAAATACAGTAATATTAGTTATAACTAATATTAATGTTTTTTTGTGTTATATTTAACCATGCGAACAAAATTATTCAATTGATGAAAGCATGGTGCCTTATTATGCAGTTTATTCGAAGTAAGCCTATTCGTTTTGGATATAAAGTTTGGTGTCTAAATACCACACTTGGTTATTTAGTGCAATTTGAACCTTATCAAGGCGCAGGTACAGTAAAGGTTATTGAAAATCTTGGCATGGGAAGCTCGGTAGTTGTGGATCTAATTTCTGAACTTCCGCAACATTCTAAAATTAATATTTTTGTGATAATTTGTTTATGTCTCCTGTACTGGTTGATTACTTATGAAAAATAGGATTTAATAACACAGAACTGTTCGCGCCAAGTGTGTAGAAAAATGTCCGCTTCAAAGACCTGAGTCTTTTAAGAAAACAACACGGGGTACTTTTGAGTAAAAGTTTGATAAACAAGAAAATAATGTTTTATTAGTTAGGTGGAATGACAATAGTGTTGTGACTCTAGCTTCAAATGTTTATGGAGTTTACCCGTTAATCAAAGCCAAGCGATGGTCAAACGGTGAAAAAAAAATTGTCGAAATTGATCAACCAAACATAATTGCTCAATACAATCAATGTATGGGAAGAACTGGCAGGATAGACTAAAACATTTCGAGCTATCGATGTTCCATCCGTCCAAAGAAGTGGTGGTGGCCTCTTTTTATATGTGGACTAGAGGCCTATGCAAAATGCATGGTTATTATACAGTCTTTGCCCGTCAAATGCAACCAAACCATTGCATTTGCTGTATTTTCGAAGAGAAATTTGTTTGGCCTATTTTCAAAAGTACTCAAACCAGGAAGACCTTTGTCAAACATTAGCCCTTACTTAAAAAAAATTAAAGTCCTTGAAGAAATTAAATATGATGGTCAAAACCATTATGTAGTTGTTAGCAAAACACAGGTTCGATGTGCCCAATGTGGGAAAAATGTCTGTCGAAAATGCAGCAAATGCATGGTTGGATTGCATGATAAATGTTTTATGGATTTCCATACAAAAAAACGCTAAATTTTTTTAATGTAATGTGTGTTTGTAGCCAAGTCATCATTTAAACTTTTTTTAAAAATAATTTGTAAATCACATGCGTATAGAGATATGTGAAACTACCTACAATGATTTAGTTAGAGTAAATATACATGAATTTTTTTAAAATAATTTGTTTTTAATTTGAATATTTAAATTTTATTTTTAAAATAAATTAAATAATTATTTTAATAAATTTGTTTTTTTAATAAAATATTGGTTTTTTTAGTTAAATTATCAACTTTTATAAAATAACTGAATTCTCAATATATTCAAACAGAGTGAGTAAGAGCCTAAAGGAAAAAACACGTACCCTTTCGTGCCTGGCGTCCTTTTTTAGGGACGTTTCAATTTTTTTAAATAAAATGAAAAAAAATAACATGTAATTTTTTAAAGTATTTTTTATGTTAAATTAACGCTATTTGCAATCATTATACAAATTTATTGGCAAAACAAAAATGTCAGGCATTAATGGGTTAATATTTAACCTTATATTCGGAATCTGCAGCTTCTAGGTACCAGAAAAACCTATATATTCTGAATTTCGCGTTTCATGCAACTTGTCCATTGCAAGGAACATATATTACTTAGTTGGTCGTTTAAAATCAATTTCGCTTCTCATTTGCTGACTCTATGTGCCGAAATAGCTCAGTTGAAAGAGCGTTAGACTGAAGATCCAAAGGTCCGTGGTTCGATCCCGGGATTCGGCAGTCCCGGGATTCGGCAGTCTGTTATTCATCGGTAGTATAGTGGTCAGTATCCCCGCCTGTCATGCGGGAGACCGGGGTTCGATTCCCCAACGGGGAGGCAGACATTTTATTTTTCTTTGCAATTGCAAGGAACATATATTACTTAGTTGGTCGTTTAAAATCTATTTCGCTTCTCATTTGGGGACTCTATGTGCCGAATTAGCTCAATTGGAAGAGCGTTAGACTGAAGATCTAAAGGTCCCTGGTTCGATACCGGGATTCGGCAGTCTGCTATTCCTCGGTAGTATAGTGGTCAGTATCCCCGCCTGTCACGCGGGAGACGGGGGTTCGATTCCCCAACGGGGAGGCAGACATTTTGTTTTTCTATGTAATTGCAAGGAACATATATTACTAAGTTTGTCGTTTAAAATCAATTTCGCTTCTCATTTGATGACTCTATGTGCCGAATTAGCTCAGGTTCGATCCCGGGATTCGGCAGTCCCGGGATTCGGCAGTCTGCTATTCATCGGTAGTATAGTGGTCATTATCCCCGCCTGTCACGCGGGAGACCGGGGTTCGATTCCCCGCCGGGGAGGCAGACATTTTTTTTTCTTTGCAATTGCAAGGAACATATATTACTTAGTTGGTCGTTTAAAATCAATTTCGCTTCTCATTTGCTGACTCTATGTGCCGAAATAGCTCAGTTGGGAGAGCGTTAGACTGAAGATCTAAAGGTCCCTGGTTCGATCCCGGGTTTCGGCAGTCTTCTATTCCTCGGTAGTATAGTGGTCAGTATCCCCGCCTGTCACGCGGGAGACCGGGGTTCGATTCCCCAACGGGGAGGCAGACATTTTATTTTTCTTTGCAATTGCAAGGAACATATATTACTTAGTTGGTCGTTTAAAATCTATTTCGCTTCTCATTTGGGGACTCTATGTGCCGAATTAGCTCAATTGGAAGAGCGTTAGACTGAAGATCTAAAGGTCCCTGGTTCGATCCCGGGTTTCGGCAGTCTGCTTTTCCTCGGTAGTATAGTGGTCAGTATCCCTGCCTGTCACGCGGGGCACTGGGGTTCGATTCCCCAACGGAAAGGCAGACATTTTGTTTTTCTATGCAATTGCAAGGAACATATATTACTTAGTTGGTCGTTTAAAATCAATTTCGCTTCTCATTTGCTGACTCTATGTGCCGAAATAGCTCAGTTGGGAGAAAGTTAGACTGAAGATCTAAAGGTCCCTGGTTCGATCCCGGGATTCGGCAGTCTGCTATTCCTCGGTAGTATAGTGGTCAGTATCCCCGCCTGTCACGTGGGAGACCGGGGTTCGATTCCCCGCCGGGGAGGCAGACATTTTATTTTTCTGTGCAATTGCAAGGTGTTGGACGTTGAATGTGGCTAATTGTCCAATAAGGAAACACCAGGGTTTAGGAACAAAGCTTTAATTAACACAACATGGTAAAAGGTAACAAGGGGACTAAGCAAGTGCGTAGCAACAACAACGCTAGCAATATATAGTAACAGTTGTACGGTCACAGTTCATAGTTCATATTCAGGTGGTCAGGTGGTTGTTGGCTGATTCCGATCTACGTCTACACAGACTTGTAATCACAACACTCCCTCACACCAGCTAGGAACCATAGCCCTCAGGAGGTCTTCTATTCCGCTTAGGCCGCGACAATATATTTGGTGACGGAGGTTGCGGCGTAACCTTTGACGATGAAGGCTGCGGCGTAGGATCTGTTGTAGCCTCTGAAGTCCCGGTGTCAGTAGGTATGTCGACAGAAGGAGGCTCAAACAAAATTGGGTCCGAAGCAGTTGATGGCTCCACTTCTGAAGTTAACGGCAATGACGGTGAAGAAGGAACTGCTTGGTTCTTGAGCATTTGATCGACATGCCTTCTAACAACTAGACCAGAATCTGTGATGACTCTGTAGGACACTGGACCAGTTACGTCTGTTACTTTGGCGGGAACCCACGCAGGACCACGTGAGTAATTCTTGACAAGCACTGTATCATCAGGAGAAAACTTGCGAACAGTTCCTGTCTGCTTCAAGAATTCAGTTTCTTGCTTTTCACGAAGTTCACGAACAAGATCTGGATGGCATAGGTCAAGGCAGCTTCTTAGTCGCCGACTCATAAGCACTTCACTTGGACTCAGGTTAGTGACAGAAGATGGAGTAACGTGTTGGAAGAGTAGGTACTGTGCAAGTCGCTTCTTAAACGACCCTTGGACGATGCAACGCAGAGAGTCTTTAGCTGATTGAACTACTCTTTCGGCCTGACCATTGCCAGCGGCTCTACGAGGTGCTACGAGGACCTGACGAATTCCGTTACTTCGAAGAAAGCACTGGTACTCCCTCGAATCGAACGGTGGACCATTGTCAGAGACGACAACGTCTGGAATTCCGTGAATGGCGAACAGTTCTCTCAGCATATCGATGGTGGAAGATGCTGTGGTAGTTGACATTTCTTTCACTTCCAACCACTTTGAATGTGAATCAACGAGCAGCAGGAATTTTCGACCTTGGAACGTTCCAGCAAAATCTATGTGAAGGCGGGACCACGGCGTTGTAGTATACTCCCATGGATGTACGGGTGCACGAGGAGGAGAATGCCTGGTCTCTTGACATAACCTGCAATTAGCCACATGATGTTGAATGTCTAAGTCAATATTTGGCCACCACACGTAGCAGCGGGCCAAACTTTTCATCCTCTCTATACCCGGATGAGCCAGAGGTAAGGCTTCGAGAACTCTCGTACGTCCCGGACCAGGTATAACTACCCTATTTCCCCAAAGAATACATAAAATGAACGCAATTCCGGTTCCGCATTTCCCTCCGGCCAACCTTTAAGAACGAAATTTAAAACCCTAGACAACACGAGATTACGTGAAGTCATTGCAGCTAATTCAGCCGCGGACACCGGAGGGCTAGAAAGATCCTCTACAAAAAGGGCCTCTAATGGGTTAGGAACCACGAGATCTGGGACAGGTTGGGGCAGTCTACTCAGATCATCAGCGTGACCAATTTTTTTACCCGATCTATGGACTAGCGTACTGTCATATGCATTTAAAAGGAGAGACCATCTCAGCAATCTAGGCGAGATAATTTACGGAGTTGCCTTCCCCCTATTAAAAATCCCAAGCAACGGCTGGTGGTCAGTTACTATTGTAAAATGATGCCCGTATAGAAAATGGTGAAACTTTTTAACCCCCGAAATTATTGCAAGTGCCTCCTTATCCAACTGTGCGTAATTCCTCTCAGTTGACGTGAGAGTCCGTGAATGAAATGCGACTGGTGCCTCCCGGCTATCAGGCAGGACGTGAGCCAAAACAGCACCGACTCCATATGGGGACGCATCACACGTCAACACGATAGGTAGAGAATCGTCAAACGGAGTGAGGACACTTTCTGAGGATATCAATTGTTTTAGGGAGTTAAAAGCCTTTGTATGGTCGGATGACCAGTTCCACGGAGCATCATTATCTAATAGTCTATGTAATGGCTCAGCAATTGAAGCCTTATTTGGTAAGAAGCTGTGATAAAAGTTAACTAAACCCAGAAAAGCTTGCAACTGCTGCTTATTTTCAGGCTTAGGGGCTGCTCGAATTGCCTCGACTTTACCCTTAGATGGGTGAATCCCAGTTTTATCAACTCGGAACCCAAGAAACTCTACCTCTGGAACGCCGAACAAGCATTTTTCTTTTTAGCCCTCAACCCTGCTTTCTTAAGACGCGCTAAAAATTTACGCAGACGCTCAGCCAGCTGAGCTGAAGATTCTGCCCTGATGAGTACATCATCAAAATAAGGCACAACGCCCTCCAAACCAGCGCAAAGATCTTCCATAAGATGCTGGAAAACCCCTGGAGCAACGTTTACCCCAAACTGAAGTCTTTTTACTCGAAAGGCCCCTTTGTGTGTGACAATGGTCTGAGCATCCGCAGACTCATCATCCACGGCCAATTGGAGGTAAGCCTGCGCAAGGTCTATTTTAGCGTAATAGCCTCCACCCCGCAGGTTTGAAAGCAAGTTATTTATTGCAGGGATAGGGTAAGGATACGCCTGCATTGCCTTATTGAGCGTGACCTTGTAATCGCCACACAAACGAACTTGGCCAGAAGGTTTTAGCACGGGCACTACGGACGTAGCCCATTTTGGGTTATCGATAGGCTCGATGACACCCTCATTTAGCAAGTCCTGAAGAGCCGTCTCTATTTTAGGCTTTAATGCTAGCGGAACGTTCCTAGCTTTCATGCGTATCGGTGGACATTTTTGGTCGATTGGCAGTTTTATTGGATCACCTGTGTAGACACCGAGGCCTTCCGAAAAAACCTCTGGAAATTCGTCTAACACAGCCTGAATAGGATCTGAGATAGCATTAACTCCCGTGATAGCTACACCAAGCGGCTGGAACCATGATCCTCCGAGGATGCTGGTACAATCAGCATTGGTCACTAGCAAATCCAAGTCTGCAGAAAAACCTTTAAACTTGACCGAAACCATACATTTTCCCTTAAGTTTAATTTTGTTCCTTTTTAAATCCGTTAAGTGGACATCCGTTCTTTGGAATTTTGGAACTTTCGGCTTAAAGAGCTTTTTGATTGTTTGAACGACACAATCGAATAGTGGGACCCCGAGTCTACTTCCATGCGCAATTTACGGCCCTCGATCTCAACTTCTGCGTATTGCTTTACAGAATCACACTCACGCACAGAGTTGAGCGAGTATTCTTGGAAATACCCTTCTTTACTAGTAGCATTGCCTATTTCTATCTCATGCAATCGATTTTCCCTGGCTGGTTTCCTATCAGCCATTGACCTGCACACCTTTGCGATGTGGCCCTTACCGTTGCAGAGCCGGCACCTAGCATTCCTGAACCTGCATTTAGACCTATCATGAATTTCCCCACAACCATGGCATGTACTAGAGTCCGAACTCGATCCCTTCTGGAACCCGGACTTAACGAACTTCTTCTTTTTCCCTTTCACGAAATCAACAGACTCAGCAACCGAGTGACTATGCATTTTACGAACCTGAGAAGTGGCTGTCTCATGAGCGAGAGCCCTGTTTACGGCGCTGTCAAGGGTTAAATCACTTTCAGAAAGCAGACGTTTCTGTAAACCCTCATCTGACAACACGCAAACAAGCTGATCCCGCAATCGCTCTGACAGCGTTGTACCGAAGTCACAATTCTCCGCTAAATGTCGGAGCTCAGTGACGTAGTCATTAATGCCTTCACCCTGGAGCTGCATGCGCTTGTGAAACATAAAGCGGGAATAAATTACCGATGTTCTGGGGGAAAAGTGGTCCTTTAGTTTTGCTAACAATTCGTCAAAAGTTCGATCTGCAAAACCCGCGGGTGCAATTAAAGACTTCAGGATGCTAAGTGTTTTAGTGCCAAGGACTGAAATAAGAATAGCACGCTTTTTTGCTGCATCTGTGATGCTGTTAGCTTCCATAAAAAACACTAGCTGCTCCTAGTATAGGTCCAATGCACCCGGGTTTGCAGTATCGAACTCGGACATGTGACCCACTACGCCAACAACTCTTGTGGCCATGGTTTACAGCAAGGGGAAAATGTATGTTCAAAAATGAATCTCGGAACCCGGGGAAAATGCGGATTACGAAATAGCTTGAAAAACTTTAAAATTTAAACATATTTACTTTTAAAAAACAATACCGCCTGCGGTACAAGAACTTAAAAACACCTCTCATTCCCACACCTGGCCAGGGAGTACAAACCCTTTGCGAAGATACGCTCCGCACAGCTCGTCGCCAGTGTTGGACGTTGAATGTGGCTAATTGTCCAATAAGGAAACACCAGGGTTTAGGAACATAGCTTTAATTAACACAACATGGTAAAAGGTAACAAGGGGACTAAGCAAGTGCGTAGCAACAACAACGCTAGCAATATATAGTAACATTTGTACGGTCACAGTTCATAGTTCATATTCAGGTGGTCAGGTGGTTGTTGGCTGATTCCGATCTACGTCTACACAGACTTGTAATCACAACACAAGGAACATACATTACTTAGTTGACGTTTTTCTTTGCAAATGCAAGGAACATATATTACTTAGTTGGTAGTTTAAAATTAATTTTGCTTCTCATTTGCTGGCAATATGTGCCGAAATAGCTCAGTTGGGAGAGCGTTAGACTGAAGATCTAAAGGTCCCTGGTTCGATCCCGGGATTCGGCAGTTTGCTATTCCTCGGTAGTATAGTGGTCAGTATCCCCGCCTGTCACGTGGGAGACCGGTGTTCGATTCCCCGCCGAGGAGGCAGACATTTTGTTTTTCTATGCAATTGCAAGGAACATATATTACTAAGTTGGTCGTTTAAAATCAATTTCGCTTCTCATTTGCTGACTCTATGTGCCGAAATAGCTCAGTTGGGAGAGCGTTAGACTGAAGATCTAAAGGTCCCTGGTTCGATCCCGGGTTTCGGCAGTTTGCTATTCCTCGGTAGTATTGTGGTCAGTATCCCCGCCTGTCGCGCGGGAGGCCGGGGTTCGATACCCTGCCGGGGAGGCAGACGTTTTTCTTTGCAATTGCAAGGAACATATATTACTTAGTTGGTAGTTTAAAGTTAATTTCGCTTCTCATTTGCTGACTCTATGTGCCGAAATAGCTCTGTTGGGAGAGCGTTATACTGAAGACCTAAAGGCCCCTGGTTCGATCCCGGGTTTCGGCAGTCTGCTATTCCTCGGTAGTATAGTGGTCAGTATCCCCGCCTGTCACGCGGGAGACCGGGGTTCGATTCCCCGCCGGGGAGGCAGAAATTTTTCTTTGCAATTGCAAGGAACATATATTACTTATTTAGTCGTTTAAAATCAATTTCGCTTCTCATTTGCTGACTCTATGTGCCGAAATGGCTTAGTTGGGAGAGCGTTAGACCGAAGATCTAAAGGTCCCTGGTTCGATCCCGGGTTTCGGCAGTTTGCTATTCCTCGGTAGTATTGTGGTCAGTATCCCCGCCTGTCTCGCGGGAGGCCGGGGTTCGATTCCCTGCCGGGGAGGCAGACATTTTTCTTTGCAATTGCAAGGAACATATATTACTTAGTTGGTCGTTTAAAATCAATTTCGCTTCTCATTTGCTGACTCTATGTGCCAAAATAGCCCAGTTGGGAGAGCGTTATACTGAAGACCTAAAGGTCCCTGGTTCGATCCCGGGTTTCAGCAGTCTGCTATTCCTCGGTAGTATAGTGGTCAGTATCCCTGCCTGTCACGCGGGAGACCGGGGTTCGATTCCCTAACGGGGAGGCAGATATTTTGTTTTTCTTTGCAAGCTGACTCTATGTGCCGAAATAGCTCAGTTGGGAGAGCGTTAGACTGAAGATCTAAAGGTCCCTGGTTCGATCCCGGGTTTCGGCAGTTTGCTATTCCTCGGTTGTATTGTAGTCAGTATTCCCGCCTGTCACGCGGGAGACGGGGGTTCGATTCCCCGCCGGGGAGGCAGACGTTTTTCTTTGCAATGGACAATTACAGCGTTTTCCAAAAACATATTTATTCGATTAAGCATATTAAAAAACCTCTAAAACTCAACTATTTCTGGTTTTAAAGATGTATTTATTTTTAAATTCATTTTTAAAGTTAATGATACGTCACTCCTGTTAAACCTCTCTTAGCATAACAGATGACGTCACGGTTGGCGTTTTTTTGTTCTTGGCGTGTTATTTCGTATCACGTTTCACTGTATCGCTTTTGAAACTGTGAAACGTGCTTTCAACCTTATTAATCTTTTTAAAAAGTTATGCTATTTTATAGAAACATGTCATGTTCATTCCAGATAATTTTTTAATAGATGAACGATTTCTCCCGATTATTCCGATCAGATCCAACAGTAAATAGTTCTGCAATAGCTCATACGCGCTCTAGTGTGTGTATTTTAACTAACAACCAAACTTGGAACAAGATGTTTAAATTCCTTGATATGAACTGGTTACAAATAATATTGCCTTCTTCTTTTAATGAGGTTTCGCAGAAATTTAAGGTTTACTATTTTATAAAGTGTATTACAGCATAGATCGAAACATCGCCAAAAACATAACAGTTGACGTCAGAGCTGTTTTCCGTGACGTACATTTTCGGCAAATTCCAAATGCATTTTTTGTTGAAATTAAACATAGTTGTGAATATTTAACCTTACATTCGAAATCTGCAGCTTTTTATGTACCAAAAAAATACATATATTATGAATTTCGCGTTTCATGCAACTTGTCCATTGCAAGGAACATATATTACTTAGTTGGTCGTTCAAAATCAATTCCGCTTCTCATTTGCTGACTCTATGTGCCGAAATGACATAGTTGGGAGAGCGTTAGACTGGAGATCCAAAGGTCCCTGGTTCGATCCTGGGTTTCGGCAGTCTGCTATTCCTCGGTAGTATTTTGGTCAGTATCCCCGCCTGTCTCGCGGGAGGCCGGGGTTCGATTCCCCGCCGGGGAGGCAGACGTTTTTCTTTGCAATAGCAAGAACATATACTACTTAGTTGGTAGTTTTAAAACTAATTTCGCTTCTCATTTGCTGACTTTTTGTGCCGAAATAGCTCAGTTGGGAGAGCGTTATACTGAAGACCTAAAGGTACCTGGTTCGATCCCGGGTTCCGACAGTCTGCTCTTCCTCGGTAGTTTAGTGGTCAATATACCCGCCTGTCATGCGGGAGACCGGGGTTCGATTCCCCAACGGGGAGGCAGACATTTTGTTTTTCTATGCAATTGCAAGGAACATATATTACTAAGTTGGTCGTTTAAAAATCAATTTCGCTTCTCATTTGCTGACTCTATGTGCCGAAGTAGCTTAGTTGGGAGAGCGTTAGACTGAAGAACTAAGGGTCCCTGGATTGATCCCGGGTTTCGGCAGTCGGCTATTCCCTCGGTAGTATAGTATTCAGTATCCCCAACTTTCACGCGGGAGACCGGGGTTCGATTCCCCGCCGGGGAGGCAGACATTTTGTTTTTCTTTGCAAGCTGACTCTATGTGCCGAAATAGCTCAGTTGGGAGAGCGTTAGACTGAAGATCTAAAGGTCACTGGTTCGATCCCGGGTTTCGGCAGTCTGCTCTTCCTCGGTAGTTTAGTGGTCAGTATACCCGCCTGTCATGCGGGAGACCGGGGTTCGATTCCCCAACGGGGAGGCAGACATTTTATTTTTCTTTGCAATTGCAAGGAACATATATTACTTAGTTGGTCGTTTAAAATCAATTTCGCTTCTCATTTGCTGACTCTATGTGCCGAAATGGCTTAGTTGGGAGAGCGTTAGACTGAAGATCCAAAGTTCCCTGGTTCGATCCCGGGTTTCGGCAGTCTGCTATTCCTCGGTAGTATTTTGGTCCCCGCCTGTTTTCGTATCCCCGCCTGTCTCGCGGGAGGCCGGGGTTCGATCCCCTGCCGGGGGGGCAGACATTTTTCTGGTATTTGCAGGTATTTGGGACTGAAGAATAAAATCTGTAATTTTGCAGAAAATCTTCAGATTTTCTGCAGAAAATATCTGCAGAAATTTGCGGGGATTTGGGACTGAAGGAAAACATCTGTTTGATTTTTTGCAGAAAAAACTTCAGATTTTCTGTAGAATTTTAAACTGCAGATTTTTTCCCTTTAGTCCCAAATACCTCAAAATTTTTGCAGATTTTTTTGTCTCGCGGGAGGCCCGGGGTTTGTTCCTGCAGGGTAGGGGACTTTTTTCTTTGCAATTGGGAAGGAACATATTTAAATTAGTTGGTTTGTTTAAAAACAATTTCGCTTCTCTTTGCTAAATCCGATGTGCCCAAAAGCTCATTTGGGGGAGCTTTTTAACTGAAATCTAAAGGTCCCCGGTTTTGATCCCCCGGGTTTTTTGGCAGTTTGGGTATTCCTCGGTAGTATATTGGGCCCGTATCCCCGCCTTTCCCCGTGGGAGACCCGGGGGTTTGATTCCCCGCCGGGTTTTGGGAGAAGTTTTTTTTTTTGCAAATTTCAAAACGTATATTAAAAAGTTTGGGCGTTTAAAAACAATTTTCGCTTCCTTTGCTGACCTCTATGTGGCTAAATTGGGTTTTGGGAGGCGTTAGACTGAAGATCCAAAAGGGCCCCCCGGTTCGGGTCCCGGTTTTGGCATTTTGCTATTTTCCCGGGATAAATTTTGGGCCCGTATCCCCGCCTGTCTCGCGGGAGGGCCCCGGGGTTTGGGTCCCCGCCGGGGAGGCAGACGTTTTTTTTGCAATAGCAAAGGGAAAATATACTACTTATTGGGGGGTTTAAAATTAATCTCGCTTCTTATTTGCTGACTCTATGTGCCAAAAAAGCTCATTTTGGGAGAGCTTTTAAACTGAAGACCTAAAGGTCCCTGGTTCGCCCCGGGTTTCGGGGTCTGTTTTTTCCTCGGTATTTAGTGGTCATTTTTCCCTCCCCTTAAACGGGGGGCACTGGGGTTCGATTCTCCAAGGGGGGGGGCAGCCAATTTGTTTTTCTAGGGCCAAAAAAATTTGGCAAGAACATATATTACTACTTGGTCTTTACAACCCTTTCGCTTCCCATTTGCTGAAATGGCGTAGGGTCCCGGGGTTAAAACTCCTCCCCAAATGCTGGGGGGGATGCTGCAATGTTCTTCTAAACGTTTTTTTGACGTGTGTTCAAGAAGTCCTTTTTTGGAGTAACAATATTTTTGAAAAAACATAGGAAAAATATAAACAATTTATAACAATTAAAAATTAATTTTAAAAGTAAAATAAAAAATTCTGATTTTACGGGCAAGCTCGATCACGGCGCGACCCCGGGGGGCGGCAGCTTTTGCCGAAGAGAAGAGAGTTCAAAAGAAAGCAGTGATTTTTTATACCCCCCGTTCTGGTGTTCCCAAACACCCAATTTAAAAACCGGGGTTTGGAACCCGGCTGTCGCAAAAGGGTTTTGAAATCTCAAGTAGCGAAATCCCCGCCACAGCCCCTTCCCTCATGCTGGGGGAGGCGGGCAAACCCGTTTTCTCCGCCCCCACGACAGAATCTTTCGGGTTTTTCTGGCTGAGAAAAGGAGGGAACCACAAAACCCTTAAAGGTGAGGGGGCTAGCAAAAAAACCCCGGGCTTCCCCCATCGATGGTCCCACGACCTTCCTGTTTTCCATGTAAAAAAATTTTTTTTTGGTTCTCTCCGGGGCACTTTAAACCGGGCCTTCGTAAGGCGCTTGCGGGGGCCCGGGCCGCACAGGGGGTCGTTTTATGACAATAACATGAGTGCATTTGCCCCGAGACCCTTTGTGGACGAATATCTCTTGCTTAGAGTGGCGTTTTTCCCGGAACGAGCTTAAACCGATTTCATTCGCTCGCGAAAGGCGCTTCACGTATCCTGAATGCCGGGGGGAAATAAAGGGAAGATTTCCTTGAAAAATTTTCCCCTTTGGCAACGCAGAACAGAAACCGTAAAGGAATTCTGCAACGGGATGCACCAAAAATCTTCTCGGAGAGAAAGTCCAAATTTCCAAGAAAAACCCATGGGTAATTTTTTCCACCCCAAGCATCATGCCTGACATCGTATAGCCGTTTTTAGGTACGATAAAACGCTCCACCATTCCGTTTGCGGGCCGGGAGGGATACCGGGTGGTTTTGGCGACCCCTTCACTCCGAGGAACTTGTAAATTCCCGGGACCAACGGGGGTTAAAACTGGGTCCCCTTGGTGGGTGAAAAATGGTTTGGTTTACATCCGAACCTTGATACCCCAACCCGGGGAAAAGAAAGCTGTGGCCACGGTCTCCGCTAAATTGACCCCGGAATAGGAATCGTTTCCCGGCCTCTCGCCCAGCGGTCCACGCACGTGGGGGGGCAATGGGCTTTTTGACCTTGTGAGGGTTGGAAAGGCCCGACGTTTGTCGATGTGGACGACCCTAAAAGGGTTCATAAGGGCCCGGGGAAGTTTCCCCAAGCGGCGATTTTGTGTGGCAAACCAACCTTCGACTTCGGACGGGGAGGCCAAAAACGACCCCAGGCTGCACAGCCCTTTCCCGAGATCCTTCCAGATAACCTAAAATCCAAAGATTAACAGTTGGGGGCTTTATACCGGGAATTAGAAAAGTTTCCCCCAAACTGTAAAAAACCCTTTGACGGCGAAGTCGGGGGGGAATATAGGGTCTTATCACACTATTGACAATCCATCCCATTTTTTCATTATTTTTCCGGGAAAACACGACATCTTTTAGGTCCAGGTTTGGGACCGACCAGGGCAACACCTAAAGTTCGGGGCCCTTTATTTTTTTTTTGGGCTAATTTTTTATAATCAATTTGATTGGGGAAACTCAACACTAAAAATACGAGAAATTGTATCGGCACGCGTTTTTTTTTCCGGGCCAAAAAAACGAATGTCTGTGCTAAACTGCCCAATAAACTTTTAAATGTCTTTTTGGTCGGGGGGTGCATTTTTCCCGCCCTTTTCGGGAAAACCCCCAAAGGAAAAACGGTTTTGTGGTCTGAATAGAAAACAAAATCCCTACCCTCAAAAAAATAAACGAAAATGTTTAACAGCTCCTACACTGCTAACAATTCGCGGTCGTAAGCGCTATATTTTATTCGGGGAGCGTTAATTTTCCGGGGAAAAAATATTGGAGGGGCGGGAATTTTTGCCGTTTAAACCCCTTGATTTAAAAATGCACCAACAAAGTGGAAGAAGCTTAAACCATGACAGAAATTTCCGATCAGCTATTGGATAGCAAAAGGGTAGAAATTTTGCCCAAAGAATTTTTTTTACATTTTTCGAAAGCTTGTATTGCTTCGTCAAAGGCCCCCTTCAATTTTAGTATTGTCGTTCTTTTTTCCTACTATTTTTCAAAAACATAAACGGGGCCCCGGGTCCTGCCGCTTTGGAAAAAAACCGGTGATAAAAATTAAGCATTGCTAGAAAACGCCGCAAATCTTTCACCCTCTCAGGACGAGGGAAAATTTGCGATTGCTGGAAAATTTTTCAGGAACCGGTGACATTCCAGCCCGAGATACCAGGTAAACCCAGGAAAAAACCACTTCCCTTTAAAACCAAAAATTTCATTTAAACAGGATTGGGTCCCCCAAACCGAATTGTTTGAGTCTGTAAAAATCTCTCTCAGATGGTCGTTTATGAAACTCTTTTTAAAACGTCAAAACAAACCAAAAAAATCATTTGAGATAAAAAAAACAGAAAACCATCCCAGGGGGAATACTTCATTCATAAATCGTTGAAAAATTTTTTTCCCGCATTTTTGCAGACCAAAGGGGGATTTTTACGAAGGAAAAAGAAAAACCCAAAGGGTTGTTTAAAGGGGAGTTTTTTGGAACGTCACCCCGGCTCACTGGAAAATTTTATAATAGGCCCTCACAGATCTATTTTTGAAAATACGGTTTTGCCCGGAAAAATATGAGAGAAATTTGTGCAAGTGTGGGGAAACGGGGGAAAGGTCAGGAACGGGGACGAGTTAACCCCTTTTAAAATCCCCACAAAAATCGCCAAGTTTTTTTCTTTTTCCGGGGCCAAATGAAATAGGGCTGGCCCTGGGCTGTTTTTTCCCGGGGACAAAATTTCCCCAGCGATAGCCTTTTTAAAAATTTCCGGGCCCAGCGTTTTCGTTTTTCCCGGCGATAACCTGCGGGTTTTTGAAAACACCGGGGGCCGGGCGTTTTGAATACAAAGATGGTCGTATGCAAAGAGTCCTTTTTTTACAATTTTAGTTCAAAAAAACCCCGGGAAACTCTTTTCCCAAAAAGGGCGTGGAAAGGATCCTTTTGCAGAAAACAAAAAATTAACCCCAAAGAGGGGCCCTTTTCGAGCGTGTCTTAAAAGCTAAAGTCTTTCCCCCGGGCGATTAACCGTTTGTTTTTTAACGGGCCCACGAGAATCCAAAATTGCTCAAAAAACGGCACCAAGAATTGGGTCGTGTCACTTTCGGGGAATTAAAAGTTAAAGGAAAAATTCCGGGGCAAGCCAATGTTAACCCTTTTAAAAGCGTACCGTACGTGCGAATAGACCCTGCCCCTTCGCGGCGTATAAACTGGAAATTTCTGTTTGGTTTTATGTTTTTGGGAAATTACTCCCTTAAGGGAAATAAAAAGACCCGATTTCTCCAGTAAACGACGAAAATAAATATTTTCCTGACGTTTTATCAACACAAAAAAAACGACTATTTTTGGGCATCGACATCCCCGTCTCGCGAGGGTCGGGCGATTCATTTTTCCCAACGAAACCCTTTCAAGGCTTTCTACATTACGAGCACTTTTACCGAAACGATGATGATATCAACAAAGGTCACGATTTTGCAAAAAGGGTCCGAACTTGAGCTTTTTGGGACGTAAACTATTACGGGAAAACTCAAGCGGCCCGTGTGCACGATCCATGCGGGATACTTTGGGGGCGCAAAATCGGAAATTTCTTTCCGTAAAAGAGAAATCTCAACTATATCGTCCCTCAGGGATTTCTTTCAAATACCAAACAAATTCAAACGACAAATCGGGAATGTTAAAAACCCTAAAATTGGGAAAAACCAATACTACGAAAAAATTTTAAATTAAGAAGGAAAATTTTAAAGGGCTAGAGGGGCCACGCGGTGAGGTAATAACAACCTTTTACCTTACCTGGGCTTACCAAACCCTTGAAAAAAAATGCAGTCTTGAGACCCAGCGTCCCCAGTCTAGTTTTCACAAAAGGGCTTTGGGCACCACTATGAGGACCGAGGAAACAACGTCCCAAGTATCACGTCCGGGTCCCCCTATGGCCCTGGGGGCCCCCGGTTAACTCCCGCCATTTCCGGATGCTGCAACTGTTCTGGGCTTACGTGTTGACGTTTTCCAAGAAGTACGCTTTTTTGAGTAACAATATTTTTTTGAAAAAACTAGGGAAAAATTTAAAGAAAGGGATAACAATTAAACCCAAATTTGGGTTTAAAATAAAAATAACAATGCTGAGTTTTCTGCAAAACTCGATCAACGAGCGCGGGTCCCGGGGGGGCGGGGCCCAAGAGAAGAGAGAGTTTTAAACAAAGGGGAGTGAGTTTTATAAGCCCATTTTGGTGTTGCCCCCCCTTCCGCTTTAAAACGTGGTTGGGAGGCGGCTGGGCGCCAAGGGCTTTTATCTGCAAGTGCGCAATTTTTGCCCCAGCTGACTCTATGTGCCGAAGTACTTAGTTGGGGAGCGTTAGCTGAAAAAACTAAGGGGCCCCCGGATTTTATCCCGGGGGTTTTTTGGGGATTTGGCTATTCCCTCGGTAGTATAGTATTCAGTATCCCCAACTTTTACGCGGGAGAAACCCGGGGGTTTGATTTCCCCGCCGGGGGGGCAGAAAATTTTTTTTTGCAATTGCAAAGAAAAATAAAATTACTTAGTTGGTCGTTTAAAAAAATTTTCCCCTTCTCATTTGCTAACTCTAGTGCCCCAAAAAGCCAAATTGGGGAAAAAATTAGACTGAAGATCTAAAGGTCCCCGGTTGAACCGGGGGTTTGGCAGGGCTGCTATTTTCGGTAGTATTGTGGTCAGTATCTCCCCCCTGTCTCGCGGGGGCCGGGTTCGAAACCCCCGCCGGGGGAGGCAAACGGGTTTTTTTTTGCAATAGGGGGAAGGAACATAACTACTTTTGGTGTTTTTAAAAATTTTTTCGCTTCTCATTTGCTGACTCTAATTTTTCCGAAAAGCTCAGTTTTTGGGGGGCGTTAAACTGAAGGGCCTAAAGGTCCCCGGTTTTGAAACCCGGGGGTTTTGGCATCCCGCTTTTTCCTCGGTAGTATAGTGGTCAGTATCCCTGCCTGTCCCCGGGGGGGCAAATG
>JAFNEN010001530.1:0-26995 GCA_019343175.1 Oedothorax gibbosus | reverse complement strand
AAGCATATATTTTTTCTTGCAATTTACGTTTCGGTTAATCAAGTAAAACCAAAATCCCGATTTTTAATTTTTAATTCAACAACAATTATTTGTCGAGTTTTTGTTTTGAAAAAATGAAGAAAAAAAAATTCGAGACTGTTTAAAAGATTATTTGGTAAATTTGATCATAGCTTACATTATCGTTTGGTGGTTGAAAAGCGTTTATTGGTAAACGTTTATTCAAATTATAGATTTCTGTCTAATATCTAAAAAAAAATTCTTGTTTCAAGTGTATAGAATGTATATTGTATGTGTAATAAACATTAACTTATATAGATTACTATGTTTTTGAATGTATGTTGCTGTTTCTAACACAATTTCAAAAAGTGTGTTTAATATTAAAATTAAATACCCTTAAATATTATTGAAAATCGGTTCTTAGTACGTTTTATTGTTGCCACATTGATTATTTAAAATGATTAGTGCCCACAGTCTTAGTTGCTGCCAAAGTTGGTAATCATTTTAATGTGTAAACGACCCCAAATACAATTTTTGTTGATTCATTAATCGATTTCTTACGCCTTAGTGTGGAAGCTATATTAATTGTAAAAGTTTACGGAAAATTAAACGTTTTGTTTACATATTAAAGACTGAATAAACATCATTGCTAACATCAAGTCGGAGATTTATTTTCAATTTTACGCTTGCCTTACTTTGAAATGAATCGTTGAATTACAAAAAAAGGAAGAAACATAATGCATGCAAAAAAAAAGTAAAAACAGATATAAGTTACTGATTTCTTAGCTTATGTATTGAAGAGGTTTGTCCACATTTTGGAAAGGATTATGAACGAATGTTGAGGCAAAACGAATGATGAATAATCCTATTTTGTAGATTTTTTTTTATGCAACGGTAATTTATACCATTATGAATTTACTATTAGTACTATAAACTTGGGGCCCGGATGGCCGAGGGGTTTGGACCATTACGCTAACAGTCTGCGCGCTGCAACGGGTGCGGATTCGATTCCCGCCTTCGCCCTGGATGTAAATTCTTTCTCTGTGACAGTAAAAAATTCTTTCTGTGTCTTTCTTACTTTACGAAGGCTTCATAAGTGGGTCTCTGATCAAGCACACAAGCCGGAATATATATGTACCTACCTATACCCCTACTATAAACTTTGTCATACCGAATTTCTAACAAAGGTGGTACCGGTAAAGTTTAAAACTTGAAATTGGAATATTTTAAACGTTTAAATAAGCAAACGTTTAAATGTCTAGGGCCTAATCTGGTATGAGCTGATCGTGCTATGCGAAAAAAATATCTCCATAACTAGCGCCGTGTGTATTAAACTGGCATTTTTTAAAAACATTTTTTTTATTAAATAATTTTAAATATTTTGTAAATTTTATGCATCAAAATCTCTGTTGTAGACAATTTTTTACCTATATACCAAAAAAATATTTATGCTAATATCAGTTTCAAGAAATTACCGAATCCAGAAGGCCAAAACATTTCGAAATTATATATATACTCGTTTTGCAAAAAAATCAGCAAAAAGACAGTTGATTATACTCTGACAAAAAATTTAGACAGCATATCGACCGAAACGTAATAGCAAGATTGTTTAATACAATAATTTTTTTTTATTCCATTCAAAATTATGTTTTTTTTTTTTAATCACCATAAAAATTTAACAAAGAAAAAAAAATAACGCTTTATAAAATATTTGATAACACAGTGAATTTTTTTTGGCATTCACAGAACCTAAAGATAATTTCGTTTGCCCACAAATACAAGCTGAAAAAAATGTAATTAAAAATGTATGAATTATTAAACAAAACAAGTTCACTAGTAATTATCGATAGATTAAAAAATATCAACCAATTCAAGATTACTTTTGACCGCATAACTTAAACCCAAATTAATTGAAACTTTGAAAAAACAAATATATAATGTGTAGATTTGCATACTTGTTAGCAAATAACTGTTTATATTTAAGATCATTTGTTATTTTTTATAGGTCACTACGTTTTTATAAAAGAAAATAAAATTCCGAAATCATGATTTTAAGCACGGATTTTTGCATTTTTTTATTATTAAATAATTAACTTGAGCAGTAATTCAGTTATAGTTTTCCCCTGGAATTCATATATTTCCATCATTGATAAATTGCTTTACTTTTAACTTTTATTTAAACTGGTTAATTAATCCAGATTTTTTAAAAAAGGCTGACTTCATACAATGTGCTCTTGTGAATGCAAATACATACTTTGCAAATATACTTAAAAAAAAAAAATCGTCACCTACACTAATTATTTGGTCAGTCAAAGTCAAAGTACACATGCTACAGCTAAGTGATGCTGTATACTAACCAAAATGTGCAATCACTTATTTGTGGTACCCTGTTAGAAGGACTGAAAGCTTAATTGGTTTTTACCTGCAGGCGTATCAGTCGGGCACCGAACCATGTGCCATCGACAAAGGCGCGAGCGGGTGACCAGCGGGTCTCAGCGATCGCGAAGGGCGATCAATCATAATGAGTGTCAAGCAGTCTCCCTCCCTGCAATGGGACTGCGACGCGACAGAAAAAGCCGGGTTTGTAGCTAGTTTTTGAATAAGCTTGTAACAGTACATGTCACCAACAACTGTTTCTACACAAGAATTGTGCACATTATAAAAAAAATGTCCAAACATAGCCATCCAGTTATAAGTTAAATTTCTAAATGCCAAAATAAACTATTTTCAAACAGCGATTTAAATGACTTGAAAAATAAATTTCAATGCTAATCCAATAGGGAATTTGCCGACAGACTGTACAGACAGGTGGACAAAAAGTATGAAAATTGGGTCCTCTGATGGGAAATTCGCTGACAGACACTAGGTACACAGATGTCCGTCCGAACGTATAGATAGACGGACAAAAGTATGAAAGTTGGGTCGCAGATATCATAACTTTCTAACAGAAAAAATTAATACATTATTACATCTCGATTATTACTTCACCCACTTGTGTACGGTCCATGCCACAATCCTACGCAATACTTCTAAACCGTCATTAACGACGTTAATAAACAATGCATCTCGATAATTATGAGTTTATTCTAATTATGCTTTTTTTTCCTGTGCTTTTTTTTCCGTTGCTTTTTTTTTCCGTGTGCTTTTTTTTCCGTGTGCTTTTTTTTCCGTGTGCTTTTTTTTCCGTGCTTTTTTTTTCCTGTGCTTTTTTTTCCTGTGCTTTTTTTTTTCCGGTTACCTTAAAGAATATTACTATCAAAATTCTCCCAGCAAATTACTTGGATAAATTATTGAATTTTATCATAGAGGAAATAATCAAATTAACACACAAGAAACTAGGGGCAGGGTTCCGCATCGCTTCCCCAGACGACACGAAAATAGACAAGACAAATCCCAAAATCGAAACTACAATAGAGCAAACCAAGAAACAGCAAGTTATGGACATTCTACCAATAACTATACCCAAAGGCGTTCCCCCTTTCGTAGAGATTTAACTCCAAGATACGATAATTATGATAGGCGAAGGTCTCATTCTAGGAATAACGGATTTCAGGGTTATCGGAATAATTCTGGAAACAGATCAGATTCGAGAAATAGGGTAAGATTTTTAAACTAACAGGGGATTCGGTTGTGAGTCAAAATCGAATCCCAAGCGGACAATTTAGAGACAACGAAACTAAAATTGAAAGAGTACACACCAATATCGTTAATCGGTTAACGGGCTCATTACCGGTTACAAAAATTAAGTTAGCGG
This sequence comes from Oedothorax gibbosus, assembly GCA_019343175.1. Classification (NCBI taxonomy): domain Eukaryota; kingdom Metazoa; phylum Arthropoda; class Arachnida; order Araneae; family Linyphiidae; genus Oedothorax; species Oedothorax gibbosus. The sequence goes on along the minus strand of JAFNEN010001530.1, from coordinate 23,244 downwards.
GACTAGAAGTAACAGCTTTAATAGATTGTGGGGCAAGTGTTAGCTTGGTTTGTCAGGAGGAATTTCAAAAAATTGCAAATAATAGAAATGTAAATGAAATACATGACCCAACAACTATAAATCAATTTCTGGCGAAAAATTACAAATTTTAGGTTGCTATAAAATACAATTAAAATTGGCAAATAAAGAGTTCTATCATCACTTTTATGTTATAAATAACAACTTTAGCAGTCATTACAGTGTAATATTAGGTTATGATTTTATGACCGCAAATAAACTAAAAATTGATTTTGAAACGCTATGATTAAATAGATGATGCACAAATAGGGATAATGGATTCAAATTCAATGTGTCACATAAATAACGTTAAAAATAATATTGCAAAATTAAAAAACAAATATATTTTACAACCGGGAGAAAGGCAAATAGTAAATATTGTGATCCAATCAAATACAGAAGTGGGTGATGAAGTTTTAATTCAACCGATTAATAAGAAAAATATTAAAATTGAAGAGTCAATTTGTACAGTAATGACAGACAACACCTGTCAAATTTTAGTTACAAACATCTCAAATAACGTTGTAAGTTTAAATAAATCAATGAATGTTGCCACCATTTCATCTGACTTTGAGATTAGAGATATGGACGAAATTAGACTTTTAAGCGCAAGGAATTGCTCCCATCAGATTTCGACTTAACCCACTTAGACACTATGCTAGAAATAAATTAACTGACTTATTGATGGAGTTTTCGGATATTTTTAGTAAAAGGCTTTATACAATCGGTAGTACAGATAAAGTGTGTCCTGAATTTTCTGTTAAAAGCGAAAACTTGCCTTCGATAAGGGCATATGGAGTTCCACAAATGTTAAAGCCAGTTCTAAGTGAACAAATAGAAGAATTATTAGAGGCAGGTCTTGTGGAACCCAGTAATGCTGAGGTATCATTTCCGCTCATATTAATTAAAAAAAGGACTAAAACTAAGGACGGTAGAGATCAATATAGACAGGTTGTGGACTACCGCAAACTTAATGAACAGACTAAATTTGCTAATTACCCATTGCCATTAATTAATCAATTATTAGACGATCTAAAAGGATCCGAATACTTTACTAATTTAGACCTCCATAGCTCATTTTTTCAAATTCGCCTGCCAGAAGATAAACGTAAGTTTACAACTTTTAGTACGATATTAGGTAATTTTATGTACCGTGTAGTCCCACAAGGATTAAATGTCAGCCCAGGAACTATGCAGAGGTTAACGGATAACATAATTGCGCCCATTAAAGACTTAAACATCGTTAATTATTTAGATGACTTTGTAATAGGAACTAAAGATTTCCAGAAATGCTGAATAAATTACGGAAGTTATTCCAGGAATTAAGGAAAGCTGGCGTAACATTAAACCCTAGCAAATGTTCATTTATGTTAAAAAGAATACAGGTTTTGGGCCACGAAGTCGATAAAAATGGCATCCGACCTTTGACTGAAAATATAAGAAAAATACAGAATTTCCTATCCCTAATACTACGCGTCGATTAAAGCGATATTTGGGCCAGCTTCTTATTACAGAAAATTCATCCCAAATTTTTCAAAAATAGCAGAGCCCTTATTTGAACTAACAAAGAAAACGAAAAAATTCGTTTGGAATCATGCGGCACAACTAGCTTTTGATGCATTAAAAGACGCATTGTCCAGCCCACCTATTTTACAACATCCTGACTTTTCTAAGACATTTATCTTGTCAACGGATAGTTCGGACACCTGCATTGGTGCGACCTTAGGCCACAAGCACGAAGAAACAGGTGTTATCCTACCGATTTCTTATTTTTCCAAAAAACTAGTTGATCACCAAAAGAAATGGCCTATTCATGAAAAGGAACTTTTTGCGATTCAGGAGGCGGTTAAAGCGTTCAAACATTACCTCTACGGAAGGCATTTCATAGTTAGATGTGATAATTCGGCAATTCAATCAATTAAAAGTCTGGAAAACCCCGCAAATAGGTTGGCAAGAATGATTTTATTCTTGAACGACTATGATTTTAGTTTTGAGAAAATTCCTGGTTCTGAAAATCAAGTTGCGGACCTGTTTTCGAGGGACTTTCACCAGGTTAATTTGGCCCAGGTTGACATGCCCAGTTATCAAGAAATAAAAGACGCACAATTACTAGACCCAGTAATTACTCATTTAGTTACAAAATTATCAAACACTAGAAAACAATTAACTCCTTCGGAACAGAGATATTTTATTTTGGACGGTGTATTAATGCATAAGGATAAGTTTAAAAGTTTAATTTCACGACCAGATCAAAATAACACCATATTTCAATTAGTAATTCCTGAAAAATTTAAAATGAATATTTTAAATTTGGCACATCGGAATCACACAGGTCATTTAAAGACTTATGAAACCATAAGGGAACAATTCTATTGGAAGGGTTGTATACAGATGTCGAACATTTTGTTAAAACTTGTCCGGCATGTATTAGTTTTAAAACTCCAAAAATGACAGCCCCGGTACCAATACAACGAAATTTCTCTCCTACAAGGCCATGTCAAATGGTGTCCTGTGATTTGGTAGGACAATTACCAGAGACAAATAAAGGACACAAATATTTTATAACTTTTGTAGACCATTTCACCAAATACTTGGTTGCGTATCCTATGCGAACTCAATCGGCTGAGGAAACATCAGAGATGTTTTTTAAATACATTACCGTGTACGGAATCCCCGAAAACCTATTGACCGATCGTGGCACGAACTTTACATCGGAAATGTTTCGGAACGTTGCCAGTAAGTTAGGTGTAACTAAATTATACACGACGGCCTTAAATCCAAAATGCAATGGTCGAAATGAAATCGTACATGGAAAAATCAAGAAAGCTCTATCTATTTGGGCCCGACAGGATAAACAGTGGGATAGATATTTAGATTTGTATACATACATATATAACAATACCTATCATACGACAATTAAAGATAAGCCCAGTTACGTCGTCTTTGGAATGGATATCAACATGCCTCATACAATTTTCCAAAACAAACAAAACACTACTGATTCTTACCCTAGTTATATTGAAAAAAAAACTTCACAATTACAGGAGGTATATAAAATGGTTTCGAAAAATATTGTTACCGCGTCCGAAAAGCAAGAAAATTATCAGCACACAAAAGCGAAAATAAAGGACTTTAAGGTGGGACAATTAGTGTTTCTATATTGCCCAGATATGGACAGAAATTCAAAATTACCCAAAAAACGGTCGTATAAGGGCCCTTTCAGAATAATCGAACGACACAATGCCGTAAATTATTCTATCATTAACACAGTTGATCCGAAAGAAAAAATTCAGAAGGTCAACTCTGATAGATTAATACCATTCGAAGAAAGAAAGCCTGAATTTTCGACAGAGAAAAATCTCGAAAGGTCAGAAAATAATGTGTCTTCAAAGTCAAAACCCCACGCTCAGTTTGACTTTGATAGCGATGACGAATTGCCTTTGGTCGATTTTCTAAGACATGGTCAAGTACTTAAAACAAATCCAACCGTGGAAACGCAAGGGCAAGAAATGGATAATTTTGATGCAAACGAACGAGAATTGGAAATTGATTACGAATCAGACACAACCGAAATATATTCCCCAAAAACGCAAATTAACCCAAAAGAAAACTCGGAACGAAATTCCTGTCATTATAACTTACGCCCGCGAGCGAATAAATTGCCCCAAACTCAAAATCAACATATCGCCGTCCAGTGGCTTGACAGAATTACCCAAGCTTTAAAGGACTAAGAACTTATGTTCTCGAATTAGTAATTTTCTTATGTGTGAGTTTGTTGAATAATTAAATAAGTTTTGCTTTAGACAAAATTACGCAAAGAAAAATATATAAATCAATAAAATAATTCATGTTTCAAAAATACAAAGAAAGGAGAAACGCAAATAAATAATTTTAAGGTATTAAAATACTTCAGGATGTCAGAATAACAATTACAGAAGGATATGAAAAAAAATGTTATTTGGCTTGTCAAATAAATTAGTAACATTGCACAAAATATACAATATATACAAAATGACTCACAATTGCATATAAAATACTCTGCACTGCAATATATATATAAACAAAGGGTATTATAAATAAAACACATTTAAAAAAAATAAATAATATAAAGCTCTTAAATTGGCAGTAAAGACCGTTTTTCAACTCCTAACCACAACCCCCCCCCCCCCCCCCCCCCCCCGATTAACAATAAACTACGAATTTCCCTCGACCCACAGCACCTGTCAAACGTTCGGGAGTCGTGAATCTTCCTTCTCCACAACCCAACCACAGTCTGACCCTCAGGGGCAACGTACATTTTAAAGAGAAAAGCTTACCTATTGGTCATCGGGAGTATTTTCCAGAGGCCGGATGCTCAGTTGTCCAATTCTTGCCTCTCGGAGTTGTTCCATCAGCTGCAAAAACTGCCGCACTTTTCATCGTCGGTTTCATTTGATTGTCTAATACCATCCATGGCGAGATGAAGAGCTATTAAAATATAGGAAAATTTGATCAAATGACTCAGGACTTGGAGTTAAGGAGATAATTAAGTGATAATTTATCACCGGAATTAAAACCTTATTAATACAAAATAATAAGTTATATCTAATGTTAGCTGTAACAAAAACATAATTACAACATGATTAACAAACTCGTTACATCTACAATAAATAGAAATAAAACCCTCAAATAAGTCATGGAATCAAAATTTAATACAAAATTTTCTCTATATGAAATTAATAATGGTCTGGTACTATTGATGGTACAAAAAACTAATGTTCTACTAAATTTCATAGTTAAACTAAACCTATTTAAGAAAATAATCATAAGTACTTTAAATTTCATTTCAAACACAAAATTGCTAAATTTGCAACTACAAAATTAATCACAAAATCTATTTCATTTCCTGGTCAGCTGTAAGCTGGATTTTCCTGTAAAAACAAGGGAATTAAATTTCTTGTAGGAAGTATTAAATCTCCTGAAATACAAAAGAACTAAAACTTCTTGTGTAAGTATTACTTTGCCTGAAAAACGAAAACAAAAGAGTTAAATTCTTGTAAAAGTACTAAATTTCCTGTAATACAAAAAATTAGCATTCTTGTAAAAATATTACATCCCTGTAAAAGATTAATAATTATTAACAAACATAAATTTAATCTAGAAGGGAAAGAGATTATTAATGTTCATTGAAGAATCTTCCTTACAGCAATTTCTACTAATATTCACCGCTATCTAGTTTCCTTCAACCTGAATAGATATATAAATAGATAATTACTTAAATAAATAAATACATAAATAAGTAAAAAAAAAATAAAAAAATATATACAAAGACAACTACAATCTTTAATTCTGTTAATTATTTTTTCCGTTTGGTTTTTGCCTTGTAAAGAAAAAAAAAACTTATAAATTACATCAATTGACAATTACAAGTACATTGCTAAGTCATATCATTTAGAGCGGATGTAACGCTTGATCACCGTTGACTCTGCTAAAATAAAATTTTATGATTTAGTGGTTATGGGCTAATTTCGCGGATTGGTGCCATATTCCAATACTCAACATTTTCAACTTAGTTATAAATTAAATGAGTTTAGTGAAAATACTAACCGTTATAAACATTATCCTTCCTAAACAACACGAAACTTTAGACTTTGTACCTGCTAATGAGCATTTAATTAAAGTTTTTTTTTTTTTTAAATCAATATTTAGTTGTCGTTTTTTTTTATATAGGGGAAAATAGAATAGAAAAAAAAACCACGTAAATACCAAGACACTCAGCTAACTGTACAACATTTTCAGAGAGATAAATGTGTGACTTACCTTGACGACGATATCCAAGTAAATGTTTCGGCGAAGCTAACAAAAAAAAAGCAATCGTAAACTATTATTGCTTAAAGCAATTACGGACAGCACATACTATTGTCACGGTTTACGAGCGTCAGCAAAGGGGGCTTCATAGTGATAATTGGGGTTTTCTCACGGGCTACATAATAGCCACTCAAAGCAAGGCCCTTTTCAGTAGAACGGCCTCACGGGCCGATTTCAGATTAAAGGGCGACCGACAAGAGATTCTTTTGCTTGGAGGCTGGCTCATTTGAGTTGGCAGCAAGCCGCGTTAATACAATGGAAATAAGGATTTTCCAAAGGTTGGAATTTAGAGGGATTTGCGAAGTATGCGGTAGAAGTCATTTTGATGAAAAATTTAGTATATAAAAAAAATTACTAAAATGAGGATAGGGATCCAAATTCACAAATTAAAAGGAAGTACGATATTTTGAAAAGTGCGCTCAAAAATAATGTATAAAAAAAAATAAAAAAAAACGAAAGAGAGAAAATGAATTATTGGAACAGTGAATTCCAAACAAAACGCTGTTATAAATTCGAATAAACGCATTAGCAACGACTTCGCGGAATGTAACCCGTTTGAACAGACTTTTGCATTTTAAAACAAATGAATTTACAGTTTAAAATGTTGACTAGGATTGCACTTATTGGAAGTTATAATGTGAAAGAGTACGACAATGTATGATTAATTTGGATTAATTATATGAAAATTAGAAAGATGATAATTTTCGCGCAAAGCAAATAAATAGGCGTTCTGATACAATTGCCTTGGTTTAAGTATTTGATGATTTGAGTATAGTTCACGTCAATGACTTGACCCTTGTATAAGTCTTTAAAAAAAAAAAAAAGACAATAAACAGGGTTGTCTCCAGTAGTTGACAGTGTGTTCTGGAATTTTTCCAGTGAGATAATAATTGATATTGGTCATGTGTTGCTATGTAAATAATAATACTGAAATTAATACATGGTTCTGACCATTATAGTTACCGCTTGAAAAATCTTGTGGTTATAAATTATTTAATATATCAAATAGATAAAATTAATTATTTTATCGTTGTGTACATTTTTTTTTACTTTAAAATTGATTCTGGACGGAATTTGAACATGGTTGCTTGCTTTCAGCCCTAGTGATACTGTTAGCAAATGGACACCCTCCAAAAACTGTTCACTTGTGCAAATTTCAAGACGGACAATATAAGTGCGGTTTCGCTCCACCCAGACACTTACTCCATAGACTGAACATTCCCCCAGAGGCCTGTTTTGTCCATGACTGTTCCAGGTGTCTACAGGCGAAAAAATCGTATGTGCTTGACGAATCGACCATGCAGCTATTTAGTCCAGGTAAATTTGTATTACAGCCTGAAAACAATACTAATAGCACGTCATCATTCTTTACATGTGAAAAGACACATAAGGACGATATTTGTGATTGCAAAAATCAGGATTGCACTGGATCATCGGAGTTCTGCAAACAGTTTCAGTGCTCTATTCAATTGAAACCAAAATGTCAATGTGAACTCACTAAAGAAAAATCATCAATTTTTCACTTGTCACATGATAAAACCCTGAGAAATCCTGTAATCATTACTTTTGATATTTGTTTCTTTGAACGACCCGCTCTGAATAACAGACGTCTACTGGAAAGCGAACATGCCACATTTAATAATGACAATATGACAATGTCATTTTTTGATCCGATTTTAACCCTTCCGGGACCGGGCCGTGTAATCTTGCGGTCCATGGACTATGAACACATTTTAGATGTTCCCGAAGATTTGCAAATTACCTTGCCTTTTGAAATGCTTGCCTATAAAACTACATTGTTACTGATCTATATCTCTCCTCAAGGGAAATCAGTATCGGGGCAAATACAGATTAACGGAAAATCGGTCTGCCACCTACACAGGTGTTTATGGTGCATGCAGAGTTTTAAACGCATTGCTTGCTTTCCAGTGTTCGTCCAAATTCTGCTATATAGTTTTCTATTAGTGGTTATTCTGTTGGGTGTATGGTGCCTCAAACATCTCGTTAAAATTGCCTTGTGGACAGTCAAAACACTGACAATTATAATTTTGAGCATTTTTCGATTGTTAAAATTTCTCCTACGTCTATGCTTGATTATAGGAGCCTTTTTTGGCATAAAAATCAGGAATACTGCACAGGCAACTAACCAGATGTTGGAGGCCGGCGTGATCAATCAGGTAAATTTGCCATTGCTAATTGCAATAATTATGCTAACGGCTGCTATCCCAGTCAATTCAGAGTGTTCAGATCACGCAATTATTCAATCGGACGTGGAAATTTGTGGCAAAAAGAAATCTTCTGATGGCGCAAGAAAAATTGTAAAAATTTCTATAGGCTGAGTTAACATTAAAAAGTTTAGACCATGAAAGCTTGCTTATGGCTTCAGTCCAAGGACACTCAAATTTATTATCTCTCAAGTTAAAATTATCAGTGTAGAATGTGAATTTCAGACAGAACGCATACTATACTTTTCAACAAAGTCCCATCATATCTCACAGATTTCTTGCGCCCAAAAACAAGTATGTGCATGGGGAGTCATTGTCACAAACATTGACCAATAAGCACTTTGAAGGGGAAAACAGCCGAAGACGGAGCTTTCCCGGTACAACCTTGTACTAAAGTACCCTAGGGCATGGCTGCCATATCATCCATCGGTCATCAAAGCATTTGCACACTCGTTAAAGAGGACTATTAAGTTTTGCATATATTTATCTACAGGTCTGGTACGCAGTTTCTCAGTCAATGGTACAACGGTGAAAGGTTGGAATCCTGCTCTAGAGCACTCTAACAATGGCACCCTCGAGCACATTTCGGTCCAAGACTCGATTTACACGGCATCGGGATAAAAATCGTTGTTTTGGGAGCCTATAATCAGCATGACATTCATCTCTCTGACTCTTTTATTCAGAGAGTAGGACACCCCCAAGAGGCTTTTCTCACACCAGCCTGCCATAAAAATGTGCCCAAACTTGGTCTTCCCGGAGAGATACAAGCTAATGAGAGCTTCACGAAACACTTTATCTTTGATAGAATGAAAAGCGAGTGTGATTTTTCGAGGATATACTGCGCTGTCTGGACGCTCCCGACGCAATTGAGGAGATGGCACTTCAAAAGCTAATGCCTTGCCACTGACAAAGGGCCTCCATTCATTTCGAAACAAGAATGGGAGGCTCGTTTCAAATCTGTTGATATCGGCACCTTTGAGGCTACAACTCCATTTTTCTGATTATAGACTCTCCGTCGAAACTCGAACAGTATGTCCCAAAATTTTGTCGGACGGAATTCAGACTGGGGGTTGTTACAAATGTAATCTTTTCGCTAGAATTACATTCAACGCATTAAGCACTTGTCAGTCTGGTATTGCGGAAGTTCAGTTTGCCGAAATATCAGTTCATACCAAGGCAGTTTCTTTGTTAACAGAGGAAAAGACAATAATTATTAAATTTCTGGCCGAAATCAAGTGCTATAAGGAAAAGCTTTGTTTGAAAGCACATTCCCAAATCAGATGCATTAAGTTAGAATTCTGTTTGGAAGAACCGTCCATTGAATTAAAAAATCTTCTTTTTAACCAAACCAGATTACCCAGCCCAGTTCAGGGCGGATCTATTTTTAGCTGGGTACATTTTCCATCGATGGATTCTTTATTCTATATATTTAAATTTGGCGGTGCGGTTTTACTATGTATGGGTTTACTTCTAACCAGCATGTCGGCTTTAATTAATTGTTGTTGCCGACGATAAGCCTTCACATTTGGAAGCATTGTAAATAACTTATATATATATTTTTAATTCAATTTTACCTTTTGTATTTTCAATATGTTATAATAGGGGTACAATTGGTTCCATATCTTAACAACATTAGTTATTGTGTGTCTATGTAGTTTTAATCAACTTTCATGTATTTTATTTCTGACTATTATTATAATTCAACGTCACTTCCTGTGTAGTTTAGGTGATGATGAATTAGTCAGTCTCATTGTATTTATTCCAAACATTATCATAGTTGGACTCAAGTTATTGTATGGTTCTGTTAGATTAATCAACTTATTGTATTTATCTTATTATCATTATATAACAACATACCTCTGGTAATTACATCTTTCAGGATAATTGTACTTTTGAACTATATATCTGTATATTCACAGTGAGTTCACTGATAATGATTCCCTTATGCCTTAAGGGTCAATGAAACTATTATACAATTATGAAACATACATACTATTTAATCTAGAATTGCAATTACTTTTCCTTGCTCTGATGTATTAGCATAACTATTTAATTTTCCTAGAACCTGGCAATTGTATTGTAACTACATTTGAATGTTTCTACTTTCTAATTATTGAGACATGGGGACTTGCGACCGGAGCTCAATTGAGGAAGGGTTGTGACCATCTTTACGCCGTAAGTCAGACAAATTTTTTTTTTGCTGTTTTTTTTTGCTATGGCGAGTCGATAGATTGTTGGCACGATTTAATCGTCCAACAATCATTACCACTTAATTAGTCAGAACCACACTCTGAGTTTGAAGGGTCACGGCAATGTCAAATTCCTGGATCAGGTGTTCAAATTCTTGGACCTAATAATTCTGAGATTTTGACACTATTTTTTCAATGGACCTTTGTGTGACCTGACGTTAAAGTGCAGTCAAGCGGGGGTTGAAATTAATGGCTTAAGGGGGCAGATGTCCCCCACATCCTGATTTCAATACATCCCGTGGAACCTATGGGAATGAGGGCGGCTACCGGGGTTTGACCACTGGCAGACCTTTGGGGGGAGCTGTTCTCTTACGATTTGACCAGAGGCAGTGCGAAGGGTGGTTTCTTGCTTCCGATTGGCCAAGGGCATTTCTGTCCCTGGACCCCAAAACTGAGATAAATATAGCGGATGACCGAAAAAGAATATAGAATATTCTCAACATATACAGAGTAAGAGAATTTCAGAATAAGTTTGGAGAAATACTTCCTTGGTTAAAAATAGCCAGAAGGAAATGCATCTTAGACTCTATTAACCTCGCCTCTGGTCACCATCTCCGTAAGCCACCCCATATGCCAGGGGCATTTCCCAAGTCACCCAATCCTTGGAGCCTTCGACTTAGCCCTTGATCTCTTCAGATTTCTACCCGATATGCTGGGCATATCCTTGACTCATCAGGTATCACCGAAATCTCCGAATTAGCTGCCTGTCCCCTGTGTTGTTGCCATAACTCAGTGGTGTTTCCTTCAAGATGTCGACCCCCATCTTAATCCTTTGGGGTAAGTCTGCCATGTCTCAATTGTTTGTCCAGGATCAATTATGAATCTAAATGCTTTAAATGTTGTAACGTAAATGCCAAATAAAGGGTTAAATTTTAGTGAATAACCTTGTCTCATGCTGCATTATTCCAGGGGTTATTGTAATTATTGTAACTATTGAAATTAATGAATTTTGATTTCACAACGCAATATCAACTAATTATTTCATGTATTCTATCCACTATAGCTTTAACCTAAATTCTATCTCCCCCTTTACAACTATATAAGTATTTAAAAACTGCACAACACTACTAAAGGAAATATGAATTATTAATTTAAAGCCAATTTTAGAAATTTTTATAACTTATTTAGTACTCTTATGAATATTTTATTCCTAAACTATCAAATAAGCAAAAATTTTATGTATGTTTTTAGCTTTTATATAACATTAATTTTTTTATAGTAGTTATGCACGTGTGTTTTTTCCGTTTATCGTGTTGAGAGAAATAAAAGACTATATACCAACTAACTGATGCAAACCATTAAAGAATATAAACTTTTTATAAAAAACAATCAAATTTTTAAACATTTATTTCTTGCGAGTTACTTTTTTTAAAGTTAATTAGTAAGTAAAAACTTAGAAAATGGAAGAGACAGTTTAAACTTAAATATACATTATCTTGGCGATTTTGCTAAATCGTCGGCTTCAAAAAAAAATCGCATTCCTTGCCAGACATGAGTTTCTTTTGGTTACAAACTTTACATATAGTAATGGTTGCAGTGTTGAAAATTAGATTATAATGCACGTTAGCCACTGACAATGTAATATAAATTTATAAAACAAACAAGTATTGTTTTGGAGAGCGAATAACCCTCCAAGTTGCTAAAGACTACTCATGAGCTTCAATGTGAAAAAAACTGTAAATGCTTTGTTTTAATATAAAATGTTTTTTTTTTATAATTAAAGTCATTTAGCTTGGCTTAAATACAAAGAAAAAATGAAAACAGCTGAAGATTAAAATTAATAAGATTCCAGTTGTTAATTCTTAAATTATTACAAAACAAACTCAATTTGTCAATTAACTGTTAACCGTAACTTTTTGCATAATATTTGTTTACTTTTTAGAATTTTGTGATTTAATTTTGACTTTGATTGTATATTTAAAATAATTTTTAGAGAGTAAAATTATATAAATTCCACAAACAGAAGAATAAAGAAAAGATGAAAGTTAAGTTATATTGTTTTACAACATTTTCATCGGAAATACGAACAGATTTCAGGTTCGGATGAATTACCGCATGTGTGAATAACTGTTTTTGAAAATACACATATTTTAAAATACAGTATATTATAAAATAACATTATATTTAAATAAAAACATGCTATTATAGTAAAATAGTTTACACTTCGCCAACAACAATTTTTAGTACTTTTGTTTGAATTGGATGAATGAGATGTGTTTACAAATTTCTTTTATAATAGAAATTTTCAAGTGTTAAATCATTTTGTTAATTATAACACATCGTTTTAAATAATGTATTTTTTATATAATTAATAATAATTTGGTGGGCATTAAATTTGTATAAAAGCATCTTAGAATTTTTTGTCAAGTTATTAGAAGTATTTTATTATGTTATATAATACTTATACTTTTTTTTCCTTTCTTTCTAGCTTAAGTTCATCATTATAAAATATATGTATAACTTAAGAATAAGTTAATCTGGGAGACGGTTTTTGATTAAACTCGCCTCAATTAAACTTAATTTTTAAAGTTATGCATTAAGCACGTCACTGTAAGCTGAAAAATTGTGATAATTCCTCTGCTTTTCATGACGAGAATGGAAAAATGGGTTGCAGTATACATTAGCGCCCGGGTTTGGCGAAAAGTGAAAAATTGTCGCCAAGTATCTGGACATGGACAGTCAGGTGGAACAAAATAAAGAGGTAATTGACAACTATTTTATAATAAGCAGATGTATCTCAAACTATAAATATTATTTAACACATTTTTTCGATTCAATTTATTGCTATTAGAGTATTTATGCTTGAAAATTTTGAAAAAAATTAAGAATGAAATTCTTAAATTGATTTGTAGATTTCACTTTAAAAAATTTGGGTTTGCCAATAATTCACAAATTTAAATGCAGTGTCCTTTAGTGACATTTTTTTCCTGCAATGCTACATTTTATTTTATTCACTTTGAAAATTTCACTAGGTAAACTAAAATTAGGATTTTTCTCTTACTATTAGAAAAAAAATTATTTTGGATCAGTTGATGTATCTAAAATTTTGGTTATTTCTTGCTTTTAAAATTGTATTGTTACTGTTTGACAACTTGATAGCATCGATTTATGTTTAACACCATTGTACGCTTTACATATATTATTTATAGTCTGCTTCAATAATTTTTTAGTATTTATATATGAAGTAAACATTTCTTTAGTTACCAGTAGTGTGTACCTGTAAACTACTCTACATTTTAAGACATTTTTTTTAGAAATTGTTTATATTAATTATAAATTTTACATTTATTGTATAATATCAATATTTTGTAACATATTTCAGAATGATGCTCCGGAAGTGTCGAATTATGACAATTGTAGCCAGCAACTGGTGGAGGAAATTCATAGACTCCGAATGAAGATTACTCATTTGGAGTCCTAACAGGCGTGTATCAAGTGCATCACACAAAAACGTAAGTATCAGTATAGACTAGCATGTAGCTTAATGCATTAGAAAGAAGCTATAAGCCACATTTATGTTAAATTATTTTAAGCTGTGTGTGTTTTTCCTGAATCCAATATAAATATATTTATAAAGGGTTTGTCCCACTTCTTCAACAGCATACAGTGGTTGTGTGTGTGTGACTAATATAACTTAATTGTGAAATAACTTGGATCTAGACATTTTAAAGTACCATGTAAACAATGTAATATAGCAATAAAACTTATTCATGAAGTAAATTATGATTGTGTAAAAAGTATAGACACTTTTAAGTGCAATAAAAGGATAAAAATCCAACTTTTCAAATTAAACCATCATTAATGTAATCCCAGTTATAGGCACAAAGTGAGGGAGGGGTGCAGGTGTGTTATTCTCTGCATATCAGATTTAGGAAATTATGAGTTAAGGAACTTAAATTATGCGTATAATTGTCTTATTGCGTATTAATGACAATTATGCGTATAATTGGTAATTTGGTGCGTACCATCAGACGTTCATCAAGCAACTTGTGAACTAGTCTAGCATGGGAAATTTAATCTAAAACACACCATTTCGGGCTAAAAGAACAAAAGGTTGAAAAACCGATCTTTAATTCTGGATGGATTTGCTTAAAAGCAACATAAAGTTCTTTCTGATTGCACAAAATTAATCGTTTCTGTTTGCAATAATTTCTCTTGATGCTAACTTTAGCACCAGGCATCATCATACTGTGCTCATCATCTTCATAAAATTGTGTGATCATAGCATGTACTTCCTTGGACATTTTGTGTCCTTTTTGGCCTGGTATTGCCAAGATGCCTTTTTCGATTGTTAGGTTTCTCGCTTTCCTAACCATGTACTCAGACACATTAAATTCTCAGGCAACTTTTTTTCTTGACCATGATTGAGGTGGAATTGTCAGAACTTATATTTTTTCTCTTTTGCTTCACTTGCTATCCAATTTAACTTTCATTAGATCAACCAATTTATCAATGTCATCACATTTTCTTTTTGTTTCTTCAAGTTTTGATTTACTTTCGCTTTCCGAGTCATCACTTTTTTGGGTTTCCTCAACATTCAAAACATTTGATGATTTTCTTTTGATTTGCGATTCAGCCTGTTTTAGCTTCCTTTTGGCATAGCTCTTTTTTGAATGAGATGAAAGGAATTACAGCTTTATTGGGAATACATTTATTCCAATCAATGATTCGTTCTATCTTTCCTTTTCTATTAATCTCGAAGCCATTTCCATTTCAAAATTTTTGTCTAAATTTTTTATTGTCATCACTTTCTGAATTTTTTTTCATCCACCTTTACATCATTATCTTTTGATAAAAGTTTTTGACAGTTACTACACAAAAGATGTCCTGGGACTAAATTTATATTGTTTTCCTTTTTAAAATATTTTGCCTTTTGCCGAGTATTTTTTATTTTTTTTTGCTGGTTACAGGCTTTAAGTATTTTTATATGGGTCACAGCATGACTTTTGATCACTTTCAAATCGAGTAAAATAAAAGTACAAGTGATGAGAACAAATGGTATCTTCATTGTTATATTCATGGTAACCCGTTCTCCAAGCTAATATTTCCTGTTGGTTGCTACCTAACTTTTCTTTAATAATGAAGAATTCATTTTTTGCTGTTGAATGTTTATCAGAACAAGAACATGATAAGAATATTCCTACCTTGCATACATTTTCTGAATTATCTCTGTACTTAAAAGATGATGATGCTTCCATAGTAAATTTGAATAAAAAATAAAATACCAGATCAATCTTAATTATTAGTGTATCTATATTTCAAAAATTTTAACTTGACATTACTTGTCAAACAAAATTAACTAGGTTATTGCACTATCAAAAGCAAGGAAACATAACACATAGAACATGGGTTCTACATCTATTCAATAGCTAGATCAGACTAAACACTACCAAAATGCAGGAGTTGTTACTGTCTCAACATGAAAGCCTGGTGTCAGAAATTGTTTATCTTAACTCCCCCTTTTGTTTATCTCTAAATATGCGTGTGGGGGAAGGGGGGTACTCTACCACCCCTTCATTTCTTCGCTCTACTTACTCAATCAGTTGCTTGCCCACCCACCCTTCATTTCCAACCACCAACATTTCATTCCCCTATCACTCCTCATTCCTGCCTCTTTGCTGCTAACTACTTCCTAATTCTCCCCATCCCTAACCTTTTCCTTATGAGATGTCTGCTTACATTTAACTTTGTCTTTGGCTTCTCTGTCTGTGTTTTTTTTTTCATTCCTAAAGTTGTACCAATTGCCTTACACTAGTTTTAAAGTCAACTATTTCACACACAGAAGGAAAAAAACTATTTAATAAATTATTATTCAATATATGAATTCAATATTTTTTTAATATTTAATTCTTACTATTTTTTACAAATATTTAATTATTAACTATTTGTAAATATGCCATGTATATCTATACTATTGATTAAATATGTCATTAATTTTTAACATTAACTTAATTTATAAGCATTAAATATGATTATCTACCACATTTATTATTTGAATATTTTACTATTGATAGTAAATGTATAATGATAGTTTCATTTATTTGGAAAGGGGGGAGGGGGTGCATAGATTGTACCCAACATAGGTTCTGTGATATTATACATTACAATTATTATACATTTTGTGGCATCTGAAGTGAAGATGCGCTTGACATTTTGAATTTTTTTAAAAAGACTCTTGCAAAGAAATAATAACTCAAAAGCCCACTAATTTTATTGCAGTTCTTAGTAGTACTTTTTATCTAGTTTTAGCTTCCACACTACGTTTATAACTTACTTCCTAAAAGCTTATTTTTCCTTTAATATACTTAATTTTTCTAATGAACTAAATACTTCAATATGTAGTTATTATTATTGACGATTAATTTGCAAATTTGTTTTATACTACTGGTGCATTGCCTTTCAAACCTCCTATCATGTGAATTAAAAACAAAGATCATAGTTTTGGTTATGAGTATTAATTTTGAACCACTGCTCTGCTCAAAAGTAAAAAGTTTAAGAAATGTTGACAATGTTTTGTTATTTTTCTTTAACTGAATTCTAAAAGCCATTTATTTAAATTTACTCGTAACATTCAACTTAAATTTACTTGCAAATCATATTCATATGTAAGTGAAATGTTATTTTAGGTGATATTATTATTAGGTTATGTATTAAAAATGTTTTTTTTAATAATATATACAAATTGCAATTTTATTTTTTAAGGTATGTTAAGGAAGTTTCACCCTTCATTTGATGGAGTTGCTGCGGCAATGAAAAGCTTATTTTTCCTTTAATATACTTCATTTTTCTAATGAACTAAATACTTCAATATGTAGTTATTATTATTGATGATTAATTTGCAAATTTGTTTTATACTACTTGTGCATTGCCTTTCAAACCTACTATCATGTGAATTAAAAACAAAGATCATAGTTTTGGTTATGAGTATTAATTTTGAACCACTGCTCTGCTCAAAAGTAAAAAGTTTAAGAAATGTTAACAATGTTTTGTTATTTTTCTTTAACTGAATTTTAAAAGCCATTTATTTAAATTTACTCGTAACATTCAACTTAAATTTACTTGCCAATCATATTCATATGCAAGTGAAATTTTATTTTAGGTGATATTATTATTAGGTTATGTATTAATTTTTTTTTAATAATATATACAAATTGCAATTTTATTTTTTAAGGTCTGTTACGGAAGTTTCACCCTTCATTTGATGGAGTTGCCGGGGCAATGAAAAGCTTATTTTTCCTTTAATATACTTAATTTTTCTAATGAACTAAATACTTCAATATGTAGTTATTATTATTGATGATTAATTTGCAAATTTGTTTTATACTACTGGTGCATTGCCTTTCAAACCTCCTATCATGTGAATTAAAAACAAAGATCATAGTTTTGGTTATGAGTATTAATTTTGAACCACTGCTCTGCTCAAAAGTAAAAAGTTTAAGAAATGTTAACAATGTTTTGTTATTTTTCTTTAACTGAATTCTAAAAGCCATTTATTTAAATTTACTCGTAACGTTCAACTTAAATTTACTTGCAAATCATATTCATATGTAAGTGAAGTGTTATTTTAGGTGATATTATTATTAGGTTATGTATTAAAAATGTTTTTTTTATAATATATACAAATTGCAATTTTATTTTTTAAGGTCTGTTAAGGAAGTTTCACCCTTCATTTGATGGAGTTGCCGGGGCAATGAACCGGTTTTGTGCCAATGCCAGGTTCCGATGGAAAGTAAAGGCAGGAATACCAAACCCGGATGATAGTTCTAAATTTACACCCAAGCGAAAGCGCCAGAGAAAAGATCATTGTAAATAATAGATTGTATAATAATAAATAAAATGTGATTTTGTATATTAATAAATAAAAAATATTTTTGTGTTGAAAATGTGTAAATGTATACTTTAAATGTCAAGTACAATAATTTATAGTACAATATTTCTTACTTAAGTACAATATTTCTTACTTAAAAAACCTTTTATAAGGTATTTAAGGGCGCATATGGTTTATTAAAAATACCTCAACTATTGCAAGGTATTTTAGGAATACTTTGGTTCATTTAAAATACCTCATTAAAGGGTATTTTAGAATAACCTTTTGGTATTTTCAAAATACCTCATTAGAGGTATTTTAGAGGTATTGGATGGAGGTATTTTTAGGTATTAATGGTGCAGGAAAAATACCTCCCAAAGGTTTCTTATTAATACCTCCTGTTAAAGGTTTCTCACAAATACCTGGAGGTATTTCTACGAAACGTAGTAGGTTTTTTATACAAACCTCGAAGGTTTTTCTCAAAAACCTACTAGGTTTCTAAGAAATACCTCTAGGTATTTGTGAGAAACCTTCAACAGGAGGTATTAATAAGAAACCTTGGGAGGTTTATTTCGTGCACCATTTAGCACCAAAATATACCTCCATCCAATACCTCTAAAATACCTAAAATATACCTCTGAAGAGAAACCTTATTAATACCTTAAAAATACCTTGGGATTTTAGTAAGGGGTGTTAATCGAGTGAAGTACGTTCGCAAATTGGTCGCTACTTTTTAAGCTCGTTTTACGATAGAATGGTCTTTCTAAGTTTAAAAAAAAGAGCTGTAGCAGAAAGAGCTTTAACTGACCGTTTGGCTAAATAGAACAATATATTATTAATTTTTTTTATTAAAAATATGGGATGGCTAAGCAAACAAAAATGTGGGGGGGATGGATTAAAGTGAATATAGGAAGGGGGGGGGGGGGGTATGGATTTGAGAGATATTAGAAGTGGGGGGATGGATAGCAATTTTCTTGAGAAGTGGGGGGACGCATCCCCCCCCCCCCCCCCCCGCACTTCCAGCACTGGTAAATATAATTATTAAGCAAAAAAAATATTAACGGTTTTCAATCCGTTGAAATATCGTCTGCAGGTGTACCAAATAAATATCAAATGTTTATTCAAAGTTTTATTTTTTCACTTTTGGCCACGTTTTACGACTTTTGACCCACTGTGCGGAGGTCCAGCCAGACAAAAGGAAATCTCAACGATACCTTCCCTTTTTTTCAATTAATTCCAATTAATAAAAGCAATGTAGGCCAAAAATCTAATAGAATACTCAAACTATTACAATACTTCATTTAGAAGAATTTTAATTTGTAGTAAAATGAATAGTTTTTCTGTACCTAAGAGAATTTCATGTTTCAGTTCTCTATATACATCGTCTTTTAGGAGGAGAGAACTTCTCTGTAGCAATTTATTTGTGGCAGTAAATTTATTTGTAGGTAATTATGCGAGAAACCAAAAATGTGTCACTCTAAAAAGTAAAGCAAAAATATTTTAATACATTATTTTAGCCTTAACTTCTCTACCTTTAACTCATTAACGACGATTGGCAATAAAATTTGCCACGCGAAAATTAGTTTTCTGCTTGAGCTTATGAACCTAAACAAAATGTATTAAACGAATGAAGACCATTGTATTGAATCATTTATCTAGAACAAATTAAGTTACACGAAACGCGGATCTTAAACTTAAAGTTAACATTTTTATACGGAAATGAAGGTGTTAAGTTCGTTCACAAAGTCTTCCTTAATAGGTTAAACTAGTGCATTTCAGTGACCAAAGATGGACGCATTTTGGTATAACACTTCCAAATGAACATTCCAAAGATTCCCCCCATTGTAGTGTCCCCTTCCGTCACGCCTACTTCAGAGTTGGGCTCCCTTTCTAAACACGGCATAACACCTGGTCATCTCTTGAGGGACCATGTAGTGAAAATCCTCCCTACAATTTACGTGCAATTCCTTTAGGAATAACAAAAGAGACACTAACATCATCACATATACAACCCCTTTTCCACCCAATCGCTGTGCTATTGTTCAGTTCCGAACACCTGGGTTCTAAGGATGAGGATTCTAGTCACGGGGAAGACACCAACTCTATGAGGGACAAAACTATTCCTCCTCAGGGGGACAATTTTGGTCTTCCTCCAATCAGGAGCGGCTGCCAATATGTCGCATCTCTTTCACGCAGTAGGGATGTAGGGCTCTAATTTCCCTCCCCCTCAGTGACATGTCTAAATTGTGGAGGTGGCGATAGATGGCAGCATCTGTCTTGTATGTGTGGGTATGTCGTGTCCGTCCTTCTTGTCGTCGGTATATAAGCGGGTCTTTGTGACCAAGCACACAAGTATGAAAATATATGTCTACCAACCAACTTAATCAAACAGGGGGCTGGGATATGGCTGGGATAGCCTGGCTTGTAAGGTCTTGGACTGGTATCCCTAAAGGTTTTTAAGCGGTTTTTCTCCAACCCAACCCCCAAACCAACCTCTGTTCCAACCATGATTGGCGGAAATTGCTGTGTGCTATGACGTAGGCGTTGGAGAAATTTTCACCAACTCTGTCGATTCCTCGAGACGGAGTTGGCCAACTTGGCCCCAACAACCAATCAGGTGAATCGGTGACTGTCGCTACACTGACGTCACGATTCTGTTTTGCTTGAAGCCAAATCTTCAGGTTATATAGCGCCAAATTGCTAAGCTGTTTATTTATTTTACAAGCACGATATTTTTATTTTCAATCTGAAGTATAATAAGCTATTTGACACAAAGAGGAAATAGAACTCTTTGATTTGACATTTTTTCTTATTTTTTCGATACAAAAATGTTGAAAAGTTGGGTTTTTTTTAACGAAAATCGTTACTTAGAGCCAATTCCACACAAGATTTATCTATATATCTTAGAAAAAAAACATTTAGCACAGCTTTTAGTTCAACTTTAAGTGTGAGAAATAAGCTATTTTTATGGATTTTCTTTCGTTAATTCAATAATTTTATATATCATTTGCTATAATATGTAAAGTATATGGGTAAAATTGTACCTTGCTCTAAATGTAAAAGCTAAACTGTATATCAGCTTTAATTTCAAATTTGTAAAAAAAAATATTTGCAATTTTAAGCAAAATTCCAACAATTTATAGCCTTCAAAATATCTCTCAACGCAAGTGTGTTAACTTAACAATCTAGTTGGGAAAATTAAAATTTTCAACTTATATCTCTCAGGGTTTATTTGTCTTATTACAGAATAAGGATTTTAATAGTATGTAATCATCAATGAATTCAGATATATATTAATGACAATTTCAGTTTGACTTGTAAAATTCTTTTTAAAAGTGAGCAATCTTTCTCAAATTGTAACATTGTTTTTTACATACTTTTCACAACTTTTTTCTTTTTAATGTCACCACTGAAGGATTATATGTAAAAGAAAAGAAATAGCCTCCACAACCCAACCCCAAGACTAAAAATATTTTTTATAACATATACATCAATGGATCATTTCCATCACTAAACAAAAGTGTGTGAAAGAAAAAAAAAATTATAAGAGAAATCCTACGCATGCGATAAAATAAAACTCAAATCAATCCAAAGGTCCGAATTTTAATAAATTGTCGCCTACTGTAGAGATACCGTTTTAGTTATGATAGTTGGAAAAGAGAAATCTTTTCACTATTCTCCTTACTCTGGCAACCTTTTAACAACTTTTTTGGGGCCGAAATTAGGGGGGGGGGGGAGTTGGATTGGCGGTTGGGTTGGGGAAAAACCGCTCGTGTGATATGGCCTTTAGGGATACCAGTCCAAGACCTTACCAGCCTTTAAAAGCCAGGCTATTCCAGCCCCCTATTTGTTTATATTTTTCTTACCCTCCATGCTTTACAATGGGCTTGTTTCATGTGGGTTCTGGCAACAGCTCTGCGGTCTTGTTTTCATTTTTTTTAAATTACTTTTTTTGATACTTGAAAGTAAGTTTTCTAAGAATAAGTTATTCTACTTGATATTTTTTTTTAATTACAACTCTTTGCTGTGCTGTTGGTTGTTTTAATCATTTATCAAAGAAAACTTGCATTGAAAGAAGTTGGAATTAAAAAAAAATAACAACTAAAATATTCTTAGAAAACTCAATTTGGAATACCAAGGCAAAAGTAATTCGAGAAAAATGAAAACAAGACCGTGGAGCTGTTGCCAGATCTCTCGTGAAACATGCCCATTACTTCACTTCCAGAGTTTAAAAATAATTGAGAAAATTTCACTCTTTGCATCAAAAAGAAATACACATAAAGATATTAATAAGTATAATATTATAATATAGTACCAAATTTTCAAAGTACTTATTAAATTAGTGGATTTATTTTAAGTAAAAAGTATAAATAACCTGTGTTAAAACATAAAAGTTAAAGACCAAAATAAACAGTTAAATTCGTTTTCAGTGTTTCGTGCTGCCATCTAGGTACATAAAAATGAATAAATAAATTTATAGAATTACAAAATGGGTGTTTCTTTGTTTTGATGGGTTCCCCAGGTAGCACAAACAATGTTGGCCGACATTCTACCGACATCGGCCAAGATTGCGAAAGTCGAGGAATGTTGAACGTTGTAATCGCGACATCTGTCGACATTCACAGGCATTGGGAATTTTTTTTAAAATTAGTATGACTTTAAATTCATTTTATTTTGATGTTGGAAGAATGAAACAATAATGTTAATAATAATGCAGATAAGTTTTAGTCATTATTTAAAAAAAATAATAATTTTTAAAATATTCGAATATTGTGGGGACATCTGGCGACATTGTGGATACAACGCCGATGAAACAACATTGGCCAACATTGATCGATGTTTACTAGGTACTCGATTCACGTGAGTGTTAAGCGTACTAAGAAAACGCGGAAATAGGACTTCTTCGAGTGCTTTAGGGATGTGAGGTTTTTTAAAACGGGTTTTAGGTTTATCGGTGGCGCTGAGATCAACATAAAAACGTTAGCATTATGGTTGTTTTACATCAGGGAGGAGAGTACGATCAAGGCTGTATTCTTTTAAGTTTTCGATTATTTTAGCG
>JAFNEN010001529.1:0-50080 GCA_019343175.1 Oedothorax gibbosus | reverse complement strand
AAAAAGAAAACGAAACCTTCACCCCAGTGGGGGCCCCCGTGGTCAAAATGTTGGTGCACCCAAAGACAAACAACGCTCCCCCCCCCCCCCGCCCCCCAACTTTATTTTGGCTAAGCATATCATTAAAAAGTTATATTTTATTTTTTTTTAAAAAAAAACCCATCATATCACTTTATGCATCCTTATAATGCGGAGCTCCGTCTTAAAAAAAAAAGTTTAAAAATGAAATATTGAGAGTAAGAAAAAAAAAGTTCCGTTCACAGTTTCACAGAAAATTAAAATCGCGCGTTTCACGACGTCTAACACGTGTTTTAAGCACCAAAAAATCATATTACGAATTCCAAAACTACCCTGAAAGCCCAATATTTTCACGGGCTACCCTCCGGTCAACCCGCTCAATAATGGGATTGTTTTGGTGCAGGATCCCATTGCGTAACAAATATAATCCTATCCTTATACCAAATCCTACTGAAAAACAGCCAAAGAAGAGAATTGAAAAAGGGGCTGCACGCGAGAATGGTTGCCATGTCGACAGTGAACTTATCCCCTTTTTCAGGGAAACCCAAAGCTCGCGTCGCAGCCTGACTGACGATACTCTTCTCTGGCGGTAGTCAGTCAGTAGGATTGGATTATAAGCCAGCAAATCATTTGATACGCAAATGGTATCCTACAAAAATCCCACTATTCGAGGGGTATTTTTATGCCTGGTGTGAAACTGAAAGCGTTGAATTAAAAATTGCGCTGCTTTGGCAAAATACAATTTTGAATTAAAATTTATGATATGATTTGGGATTTTGTTTTTCTTAATATTTAGGTACAGCCCGGCTGTACTTGCTGTATGCCACGAGCCGCCACTACTTCACTCTATAGTCGGCTGCGGTGAAAATTTGTCTGCTCACGCGGACCCAACTCAAAATGGTACACTGTTGCTGTGTATACGGCTGTGGAGAAAAATTTACCAAGGGAGGACCTTTTACATTTCATTGGTAAGATTTTCATAAACTTTCCTTATTGAAATACAAATATGTAAACTTATTAAATAAAATCAAAAAGTATATTGCTAATCGCGGTTCTTAAAATAATATTCGATTTATTCGGTGATATAATACAATTTAATTTTATAAATGGCTTGTAACAATGAAAATGCATGTTTTTGTTTAATAATCGGTACCAATGGAATGTTTTTTTAACCATTTTTATGTTTTTCATGACTTTTATTGTTTTAAAGTCGATTTACAGTATTTTTAAATCGACCAAAATTAAATCTTGGAAATGAGAGTGTGTTGCATAGAAATCCGAGTGCTGAAGAGGAAGAATCCTGTTGGGAACCATGCTCGGAACACTAAAAATATAGTCATCCGTGAACGAATAGTTCCGAACTGGTTTCCAGATAAAGTTTCTTCCTCTTCGAAATACGACACGCGGAACTAAACCGTGTTTGGGAGAGCTTCTCTGGCCTTGTAAGTTGAGTAGACCATATGCCTGCTACCATATTCGAACTTGATATATGAAGGTTAGAGGGGGAAAAAAACCTTCAGAGGCTGGATATCCCTCCTCCGTATCAGGTCTGCTTGCCGAAGATAGCGAGTCATCGCCTAAACTGATGTGAAGAAACCAGTTTGCCTTGGTTCTAATCGCGTGGCGCACAGGTTCACTATCTCTATGATCGAGATTCACGCCACACAATAGTCTGACGCTTAAACCGCGGAAGCAGAACCAAGGGAGAAACCAATTTCCGATCGCCACAACTCGCCAAACAGACCTCACTACATTCTTAAAACAAAAGAGTGAAATTCACTCCTATAGGAGAAGTGCATTTTCGGCACCGGAAAGGAGTGGAAATTAACTCAGACTGAGTTAAAACCGCTCGTTTTAAGAGTGTAGGACGCAGATTGTTTTCTTTTATTTCTTTTACCCACTCCGTAAAAGAGTGAAATTCACTCCTATAGGAGAAGTGCATTTTCGGCACGGAAAGGAGTGGAAATTAACTCAGACTGAGTTAAAACCGCTCGTTTGTTTTAAGAGTGTACGGACAGATTCCCTGTCGATGAAGGGTTTTTCCCTCTATACTCTTCATGTTGGTTTTACTTAAGCTAAGGTTAAATTTTTGTATCTGAAAAAAATTTAACAAACATACTTCATTCTTATTCTGAATGATAGTCATGTTATTTTTGCACCTGAATGGTACAGGGGGAAAACAACTTCATTGCATAGGAATCTGTCTGCATCAGGATTCTTTGACAACAATAGCGAGTCATCGCCTGATAGGGTAAAAGGAAACCGGTTACTCACTTTGTTTTTCTTTCGCCGCAACCCTGATTCACGCCAGAGATCAGGGGACACGAGTCACACGTTTGTACTGCGAAAGAAGAACCGAGAGAAAAACCGGTTTCCTGTCGCCAATGTCCGCCATAAGACCTGAATACGGGAAGATTCCTAGTCAATCAAGGGGTTCTTCCCCTGTACTCTTCAACTGATGTTGTCCTAAAATTTTTAGCTTTCCCAAAAATGAAGCCCGAAGAAAATTATGGGAGGAATACGTCCGCCCGGGAGGATTCACGTCCACAAACTTCTCCAGAATATGCTCGAAACATTTCACTTACGACTGTTTCGACAAGGAAAAAACTGGCGGCAGTTGGCTGACGAAAGAGGCAGTACCTACAATATTCCATTTCGACGAAGTTCAGAAAAAACAGCCAAAAAAGAAAAAAGGGCCAAAGGGAAAGCTTGGCTCCAGGAATTCAAGTAAGAAAAAATTATTATTTTTAATTGTTATAAATTATAAAACTAAACCGAACTCCTCTGCACAACAGCCCGTTGATGAGCCAAGGCCGACCGTGCCCATTTCAGCTTTCTTGACCAAAGGTATCTGTGGTGCTAATCATTTGTCCCAGTTAGGTGGTCAACCTCATGCGGAACCCCCAGTGTTTAGTTCCCAAGTATGCTTGGTCCTCATTTTATCGACCCACTTAGGGGATGAAAGAATGAGTCAATCTCGCCCAATCCTGGACTCGATCCCCGGACCCGTATCATGGCCAAATTTACAAAACCAAAAATTAGAACATTCCTTCCCACCCCACCCATTTCGCCAATTTTTCATATAATGCCCTTCCCCCAAATTTCAAACAATGACATGAGGCAAGTCTAATAATAAGCAAAAAACAAGTAAAGCATTTCCATTATCCTGAGTAATCAAATATAGAATATTAAATGGCTAATAATGACTTTAAGGACATTTTAACAAAGAGTAGAGTAATCACAACATTTTGTAAAATCTATATTTTATTTATATTTTCTCCGCTTTCGGGACTTTGAAGGACTGTAACAATGTAACGAAAAAGCGGGACGTTTCGGCGGAACATCCGCTCCGCGGGACTGAGAAACAAAAAGCGGGACTGTCCCGCCGAAAACAGGACGTCTGGTCACATTATGTATATCCGTCTGTAATGCTCATTGCTCATGAAACTTTTGGCCGGCTACGGATAATCACCGCCAAATTCGGTCCAATGTAAACAATGTTCACTGGCGCTGACGCCATTGAAAGCAACCCTAAAACCTTATCTCAAGAGGGGATCTCGTTGCCAAGGCGACAACTCTTTTTGTGCTTCTTTGCGGTTGGCTGAATTTCGGTCCGTTGAGTTTCCCACTAGTATTCTTTCCAAGGACGTATGTAGTGTGTGGCTACAGTCCGTCTCCTTCATATCCTCGTAGGTTTGTGGTTTCAGAAAAATCTTGCTTTTCCATAGTTTGTGTGACTGTTGAAATCACCTGGTAGTTTTTGGACTAAACAAGGGCTTTTTCTCATATCAATTTTGTGTAGAGACTTGTACTGGGGTTCTTTATCATCTCGACTTGTGTAGAAGAGTTACGGTTGCGTTGCGTGCCTACGCATTTGTCGGCGCGTCGCTTGACTGTGGTTCTAAATTACGAGGCCTGTCGCCAATAGCCCTCATGTAGCTCTAGTGCCGCTATAATTCAAACTAACCTAACAGAACAGTTACGACCTATAGGTTTTGGCTAGTTGGCGAACACTTCCGAAGACAATTTAGTGCCATTTAGAGGCTATTCCACCAAGTGAAGAAATGGCTGCAGCTAATTTCCTTATCATTCGTGTCCGAGACAACGGTGTGATGCTGAATCACGAGGAGTATC
Source organism: Oedothorax gibbosus (assembly GCA_019343175.1). Lineage (NCBI taxonomy): Eukaryota > Metazoa > Arthropoda > Arachnida > Araneae > Linyphiidae > Oedothorax > Oedothorax gibbosus. The sequence continues at coordinate 45,928 of JAFNEN010001529.1, read as the reverse complement.
TGTACAACATGGAAAGAGAGCTCAAAGGCGTCAGGTACTACAGATGTCGGCGCAAAACCTGCAAGGCCCGGGGCATCATCAAAACGGACACCTTCGAACGGACAGGCGAGAACCAGCACAACCACGAGAAGGACACCGTGTGCAGTATTCGAGCCCAGGTCCGACAGAAGATGATAGAGAGGGCTAGGCGGGAACCCGAGACCCCGACAATGCAGATCTATAACAAAGTAGTTGCTGAAGAGAAGCGGAGACTCAGGCTGGTCTACGATGCAGAGCAGATCGCGGCGGCTATCCCCGTGTTTGAGTACGTTCGCTCGTCTATTGCAAGAAGTAGGAACGGACGGGGGAAAAATAGAGACTGTGATGTGGATGAATCCAGATACCAGTACGAAGGCAAGATTTATTTTTATTTTATTGAATTTTTTACTGATAGTTTTACTTACGTTTATTATATTATGTGCTACATATAATAGGCCAGTATAAATCGCAATTATGTAAGATTTGACCTAAACTTTTAATTGAATTCAATTTAGTATTCTATCCCTGAAGTAGAAATATAATGAATATTAAAACGTATAGAAGTATGAGTATTTTTATAGATAGAATACTTAAAATTATTTCAGACATCTGTTGATTTTTCACACGCATGCGATTCGATGGTTGAGGAAACGCAAAAAAAACAACCTTGGATTGTCAAGTCGAGAAAATTAATTTCTGAGCATTACGATACAAAATGTAGGTAAGAACTTCGCCACATCAAAGCACATAAAGGATGCTAGAAATAGACAGCCGGAAACGATTAAATTATCAAATTACTTCGACACTTTTCCTGTAATATGCGTGGTAAGTAAGCATAGAGACAGAATCTTTATCTGTTGAATTTCAACCTTTCCTCCCTGTCTTATTTCACTCAACTGGGACTTTTCAAAGAGGGTGTCCAGAGTCCAGACTTACGTCCGTATTCACCGCAACGCGAGTGATTGGCGTTAACTCATGAGTTGATATACCCGCGCATTACCGCGTTCACTCTCGTTACGAAATCGCTATTCACCGCGTATTTTGAACACCGAGTATATGGATTCGGAGTTAGCGAACGTTACTTGCTCAGGGCGCATATGATTGGTTGAAAATAACTCACTCTTTCTTTACCCCATTCCTTCGCTTTTCCGTTTTGATTTTTCTCTCCGTGCAAACTCGTGGTAATTTCTGTGTTAATTATTTAATATTATTATTTATTCGTTATTATTTACAATTTTTATTTATTATTTATAATCTTTATTTTACATTCGTTTTGTTGTTATTGCATTTTAAAGTATTTATTTCTAATTACTGAGATGGAACCAGAAAACGTAAAAAACGTGTTTTTTACACAAACTACAGAAAGAACTTATTTTTAATTTATCAAACCACAAATTAAAATAATTGAATCAAAGAACGAACAAAGCAAGTAATGTAAAAAAACTAGAAGCGTGGCAAGAGATTGCTTGGTTCCATTTAACGACGATATACAAAATACCAAGAAAATTACAAATGTGCGGCTTGCAAAGTGTATTCAGAAAATAAACAAATCAGGAAAACGAATGCGAAAAAGGAATGGCGATAATCACAACACACAGACATTCGACACAAGGCCGTCGAGCCAAACGATTTTCTTCGCCTGTGACGTCACGATACGAGGCCTTCGTTTTCAACTGCACTGCACCTGTGAGGTGAAGTTAGAAGTAAACAACGTGTAGTTGAACGTCCTCGTGGTTTTAAAACTGACGAGTTAATCATCTAAATTTAAAAAAATAATAATAATTAGCAAGATAACCCAAGCTCTTTTTTACATATTAAGGTAAGTTATTTATATTCTATTATTTCAATAATTCTCTTGGTTTCCTAGCAATTTCTTGATAAATTCGACTAAAATGTCATGTTTAGTTTGATGATAACTTTATATTTATATGAGTTGTTTTTGATGAGTATACTGAAAATAAAAAAAATATTAATATTAATAGCATATTTATTCTCTTTAGATATTCTTCAATCCATAGATATTCTTTTTTTAATGTAAGGAAATGTTCTGGAACGGATTTTATGGAATGTTAGAGCGATCAGTTCGAACGAGAATTGTTTTTAATATTTTAAAATTAAAGATTAACTTATGGTGCACACATCTCTAATATATATTCACTTTATTACGTATTTACTCTAATATATATTTACTTTATTACGTATTTACTCTAATATATATTTACTTTGTTACTCTTACAAAAAATTTGTTGTAAACTTATTTTAAGTAAATTTTATTGTATTTTAAAGGTTTGGCCATAAGTAAACGAAATGTTCTCGGAACAGATTTTTTATCAAAAAAATATTATTAAAGATTTACGTATTTGGATTTATGGGAAACTGTGAACTTGAAATCTTAAAACTAAAATTTTAGTTATCAATTATATTTTTACTTTTAGTGCACAGATTTTGGTCTAGCATTTATTTACTCTGTTCCTTTTAAATATTTATGTATTGTAAACTTATTTTAAGCATGTATATTGAATTTTATAGGCATGCCACGAAAATGTGCGGTTCCTGGGTGTAAGTCCAACTATAAAAATAGTGCTTACACCAATGTGTTCTACTTTCCTAAAGATGAAGATGCCAAAAGGAAATGGATACGCGCCATTCATCGGGATGATTTTGTGCCATCTAAAGAATCTGTTGTCTGCATCAACCACTTTGATGAACGGTTCATACAAAGAGAGGATACACTACGAAGGGATGATGGTACGTGGCTTTGTGTGCCAAAAAGTAAACCAAAACTAACAACGGACGCGATCCCAACCATATTTGAAAAACAGCCGTCCTATATGACCACTCCTGCTCCTTGTAAACGTATGATTATAATATTATAAGTAACATAAAAATAGAAAAATTTATTTAAAATAATAGAACAGGAAATTAATTAGCAAATAACTTGATAAATATATCTTTTTAAATTGATTAAATTTCTTTCATTAATTGAAATAATTAGTTCAGAATTTTATATGTAACATCTACTGTTTAAAACTGTTTTTAATCTGATTTCAACATTAAAGTCGGTTTACTTACTACCCAAATTTGTGATAAAGAAACCCGCCTTACTATAAAATAAAAACCTTGAAAATATCTAGCAGGGTAAGGGAAATCGCTAACTGCGGATGGTCCCGTTTCGTGACGTCACTGTCTGGTGACTTGGGCCTGTTACACATTGAGACGGTCTTGATACGGTGCACGAATACTGAAATCGCATAGAGTTCGATAGAATCGCACAGAGAAGGGTTTTGTTTTAGTTAATTGTCAATTGTTCAGGTATTTCTATTGATTAGGTTTTTTTATGATTTAATTAAATATTTTAAAATGGCAAGCTGCGCAATAGCCACTTGCGGAAACTATTTTAGAAAAACTAAGCAGAGAGGATTGATCTATCATGTTTTTCCAAAGGAACCTAATGCAGCAAAAGAATGGCTTCAATTTTGTAAAAGAGATGATGTTGACACTTCACAGATGCCGATTATGAAGACGATATTTTTTAAAAAAAAAAAACAGACTACTTGGATTGCCGAAGAAAAAGATTTTTAAGAAAAAATGCTGTGCCTTCTCTATTTTTGCCAACATCATAAAACAAAGGTTGCGACATCAATGATTAAAAAAAATTAAGAGAATCTAGAAAACGAAAAAGAAGTACATTGAAAAGAGCCTTCTTCATTGAAAGAGCCTTTAAAGACTAGATGAGTTAAGTCCAAAAAAGAAACGCCAAGACGACATATCTAACGATGTAATATTAGAAAATCAAAAGTGTTCTTCTTGTCAACTGTTACGCAAAAAAATTAAATCCCTTGAAGATAAATTGAAAAAGCTAAAACCTCAAAAATCCAAATTGTCAAAACAGAAACAAAGAAGAAACAACAAAGAAACCATGGTTTAGAAGCTAAAAATAGATTTTTAAAAAAAGAGATAGCTACATTAAAAGAAATATATAAAAAGATGATAGTTAAGGAAACTATTCTCAAAAAGGTATTAACGAATACTCAGATTAATGCATTATGAATTACTACATACATACGATTAAACATATAAATCGTCTGAAGTAATTCATATATTTTAAATGACTTCTTTAGAATAATCTGAAATTTGTATATAATTAAAGTTAAAGCTTTAAGAGCATACAGTAAATCTATAATAATAAAAATGAAGTTTTGTGTGTATGTGTCTTATAGATTCATAAACTAGACATTTGTTTGACTCGTAACTTGACACAAGTTCTTCACACTTGCGTAGTTCATACTTTGATTATGAATTTTGAACTTTCAGGTTTCAAAATGTTCTATTTTTAGAGAAAATTCGAATTTTCTGCCAAATGGGCAATTTCTTTTATAAATAATTTATAAGCTGGGTGGTTGTTCGATTTGTGTTAGAGCTGTATAATGGGTGTGTTTGTAGATATATCTATTTTCTCGCTAAATTATTTCCCAAAACGCGCCAAATGAACTAAAAGTTTTATGTATTTATGAGGGAATTGTGATGACATTTATGAGTGCATTTTATAGCGTATTTTTCATTTTGGAATTTTAAGGCAATGAAACGGGATTTTATACTTTATAACGAGCGGGAACAATAACATAAATTCATGATCCTATAACAGGCTATATCTATATGGTGCACATATTTGGAACGATTTGATATTTTTTTAATCCGTGCGAAGAACGGGTATAAATTTGCTAGTGGTAAATAAAATTTGTCATCTAATTATAACCGTCTTTAATTTTTGTTTAAATATATACTACAGTAGTAAAAAAAAATCTAAACTTTATTGCAGGAAAATACTAAAATTAAAAAGCCACAGTTAACTGTGATAGTATGAAGAGATTAATTCTGCCAAATATTTATATTTGCAAGAATTTTTGTGATATTTTTGTTCTGTCCTAGATGTATGCTTATTGAATATATATATCTATGCTCATTGAATAAAAAATTACTATTATTGTAAATATGTTTAGGATTAAATGAAATCTTCATTAGAGAGAGAGGTATGAATGATTAGATGATATGAGCGTCACAGCCCCTCCGCAAAAATGAGCACTTTTTGTCTTTCGAATTGGTGAACCAGCTCGGGTCAAACCCACTGAACTGAACTGAAACTCTGGAAGGAGCATCGAAACGCTCGCCAATAGGGTCGGTGAAGCACGGCAACCCTGTAAGAACAACTCAACTTTTGCCGCCAATCCTATACTTTACCTGTTAAAATAGGCATTTTAAACAACCTTTTTCAATAATTTTTTTAACAGAAAATTGATATGTTATTGCTTTAGGAGGTTTTTCATATAATGAAGTTTCGAAAACATGTACTTTTAAAAAAAATAGAATTGCAGGAACAATCTTTAAAACTTAAATTCTTTGGAGTACTATTCTTGGAGAGCGATTTTGGCATCCAATGCAAACTGTCAAGTCAAAAGTGAAGTGTCAATTGTGAACGGCGAATTCATGCCAAATGTGGCACATATTCTCCCTGAAGCTGTCGCCAAGTGACCCAAAAATAGGCTTCACCAGCTTATCATGGATGCTCCTTTTAGTGATGGGAAAACCCGTTCCGTTTAATGATTCGTTCCAATCGTTCACGTTCCTTTTGAGGAACGGACCCCTTGAGAGTGGAATGTAAGTGTTCTTCCAGGAAATCCTTTTTTTAGGGGGATAGTGTAGTGGTGTAGATGTTCTAGAATTCGCTCCGCTCTTTCTCTTAATCTCTTTGGCCGAGGGATAAAATTTATTTAGAGCAATTCGAAGGGTCAAATTTTTTAATAAATATTTTCAATTAAAATTATTTTTAATCAGTATTAATTTTAATCATTTTTGATTAGAATTATTTCTAGTTAAAAATATTTTTAATTGAAATTATTTTTTCATTTAATTCTCCATAGTAAATACATATTTTTGCTGTTTTTTTACTAATTACTATTTATGAGCTTACATTACTTTTTATTTTACATACTACTGTTTGTTAATAACTGCTGACCTATAAAACGGCCGTGCAGCCAAAAATATCCGACGAATAATACCTAATAATTCTTGTACGCGCAGAGTTTTCATCGTCCTTTTTTATCAATATGTATGGGCCAATGGCCAAGATTGTCAAACCTCACATCTGACACAGGTTGAGACTTCCATATCACTTTTGGAGTACTTTCTATTGCTCTTTTTGACGGTCGTCCTCGAACTCAGCCGAATGAACCTCCAGCCGAAACCGCAAAAAGTAGCCAACTTGGTGAAAAGTGTGGTTGGGTTTGGGCGAAGAGACCCCCTTCTGCTGATAAGGGTTTGGGGTTTTGCTTTTCTCCTACAAAGCGTTGGCGATAAGAATTCAACCGAAAGGTGCTTGCAAACCCAATGGGAGCCGAAAGTTGTACAATTGGGTGAATGCCCCCTGCTCATGATGTTGTTTGCGAATACAATGCGATCCCCGTGCAGACCCGGGAGTCATAAAAAGGCCACGTTCTAAGAACTCAACGGGCCCTGTTTCAGGCGACAAATATAACCAATAACAGGCATTTAAAGATGGACTTTGAGGGGTTTGAACTTTTGAACTTGTTCTCATGTTTCCAGCTATCTCAGTAAAAGAATTTACAAAATAATTTTTTAAATATAAAGCTATATTGAAGGTCAATATTAACTTTTTTATTTTTTAAATTAGTAATTTACATTTCAGCAAAAAACAAATGCAAGTGGGAGAAATTGTTTACTATTTATTTCGATTGATATATATATACACATTAATGTTTAAAAGTTAAGTTGTTTTCTTTACTTCCGTATCGTTAATTATTACTTTAAAATATCTTATAACTTGGCCGCTGTTTTACACTGTTTAATTGATTGTTTTGTCATAACAACTTGTGCTTTTTTTCAACTTTTTCAGTCCTCAAAATTTTCTTTTTTTGGCTGTAAAAGACAAACTCTCAATTATATGTTATTTGGGGGGGAGCAAAAAAAGTTGGGGGGGAGGGGCATTTTTAATATTTAAAATTGGGTGGTCTATAACGATTTTGATATCAAAATTTAAATAGTTTCATTTCATATGTAAATATTTTCTTTAAACTTAAAAGGGCGCCACGCAGCGTGAGCGCTGTGTTAAGGCATCATGGCACCGTCGATACCTTCGCATGTTCTGTATCCGTCTAGTCATCTTTTTAAACGGCCCTTTTTGGCCCAAATAAACGCCGTGTTATGTGACTGGTGCACGTTAAATCTGTTGACTTTTCAAAGTTCTGACACCATGTACGACATTCATAAGATTGCGTGAGTCCTGCGCCAACAGTCTGTGCACTGTACCGGGTTGCGGGTTAAAATTCCCCCCTTCGCCCTGGGTGTAATTTTCCCTCTTTCTGTGTCAGTAAAAATTCTGTCTGTCTTACTTGACGAAGGTTTATAAGCGGGTCTCTGTCAAGCACACAAGCCGGAAAGCATGTACACAACCAACCATTTTAAAAGTTTTAGAAGTTTTTATACGTGACGAACGAAAATTTGGGGTTTGGGCTAAATTTAAAACGTCGCACTAAAGCTACAAGGGGAAATATTGGCCACGGACCTCATTTTTAAATTTCAGGGTCAAGTGACGACCGAAACGCGAACTGGCACTTAGGTAGCCGTATCGCGCCTTTTTACGCGGCGTCAGAACTTAGGACTCCGGCGAAATAACGTGCACCTTCCTAAATATACACGGCGAAATTTTTTAAGGGAATTTTTTTTGAAAAATAAAGTTTACTTGCCCTTCAAACACATTCAAATTAACAAGCCGATAATTCAAAAGAAGTTTTTTTTTAAGGTAGGGGGTGTAGGAGTTAAGACATTTCTAATCGAAAAAAATAACAATGTTTTTTGGGCACATACTCGCATTGAAGCACACTCATGTCTGCTTAATATAAGGTATCATCTCATATGTACAAATAAATACATCTAAATTCAAACAATTTTTTTGAATATTTACAAAAACGTCCGTGGTATTTTAATGATATTTGACAAAATTCGTTTTTAAAATTGCCCCATTTTTATTACATTTTTTTAGAATTTATTGCTCACGAAACCCCATTTCTTTCTATAAACCAAACCAATTTTCCAATGAATTGAAATTTTTTTTCTATATGTCAACCTATTTATATGCTTGTTTTCAATGCCTTTACCTAGCTCATGAAAAAAATTACAGAATAATTTTTTATAGGGAGCTATATTAAAATAAGGATCATATTAATATTTAATTTTTTTATAAACCAACAAGTAGGGGTTTTTTTACAGATTCCCGTTACTTAAACCGCTTCCACACAACATTGTGTTCAACAGGAAACAAACTATTTATAAAAACCTCAGAAAGAAATTCGCAAACGAGCCTTTTGCTAGTTGTAATTAAAAATTTAAACGATAAATTAGTTTTTTCATAATCTCCCTTTTTCAGATTTTTTAATTAGACTTTATCGTTTTTCTTATTTGTTTGAAGTTCGAAGAATAATAATGTTATCTTTTTTAATAAATATCTTTGTGTCGTCACAAGTTAACCATTTTTCATTTTTTTCGAAAATTTTTTTAGTCTTTATCGTTTGTTTTAAATTTTAAATTTTCAGTTCGAAAAATATATAATTTAGTGCAATTGATTTTTTAAAAATAAAAGCGTAAATTTGCATATTTTTTTATGCCAAGTTAGAATTCGCTATGCAAACCTTCTTCATAAAATATAAAATGAACCATCCCAAAAAAACTTTCCCATTGTGATATTCAAAAAATCCAAACTAAATTAGAGATCACATAAATAAATATTTTTTTTCAAAAGTTTTTATTTTTATTTTTTTATAAAGTTTCTTGTACGTTTAACGAAATTTGGGAACCCGTGAAAATTTGATAAAAATAAAAATGGATTTTCATGTTATTTCAATGTAGATTAAAATTTTAGTTATTTAAATTTTAAAAAAACTTCTACTTAAATTTTTTTAATGACATTTTGGAATGTAGCCTAAACTGATTTTTTTGCTTCAAAATGAACGTATCCCACTTGCTGTGGGACTTGTGGATGGCAACAGTAAAAATATGAATAAAAATGGAATTTGCATGCTATTTCAATGTAGAAAAAATTTTAGTTTTATTTAAATTTTAAATAACTTCTAATTTTAAATTTTTAAATGAAATTTGGAATGTAGCCTAATCTGTTTTTTGCTAAAAAAGGGGACATATCCCACTTGTCTGTGGACTTATGGTTCTTTCTGTAAAAGGGGGTGACAGACGGACAGACAGAAACCGACGGACTCCGTTATAATACCTTCCACTTTACGTTATAAAAACGTAGTGTGGAAGCTAAAAAACAGGATTGGGGATAATTTTAGCCTTTTCAATGCTCAAATTCTTATATTTGTTGTAAAATGATTACACTCCTCAAATTATATGTTCATTTTGGGTCTAACATAAAAGATCGCATAATGAACAATTAAAGACCAAATATAGAAATGACATAGCTTGTATAATGAAAAAAACATATGATATTTTAATTCCATATATTCTAGATTCAAATTTGCAACATTGATTTATTTCTAAATCATTTACAGTATTTTTTTTGCTTGGTTATATCTTTATTTCATCACTAGACTTCTATTAATTTTAATACTAGATGATATGTACTCTTTAATTGATTTCAGTCATTCCCTGTCAAATCAACCAATTGTCTTAACCTTGACATTTCAGAAGTGGATAAGTTGATAAGGTTTGATACATAGGTCACAATGCGCCAATCGAGACCATGTTTTTCATTGCTGAGGAACTGTTGCCACTCAAGAAACATGCTCCATTGATGTCAAAAGTCTCAGATTGGCCGAATTCGGGCAAACACTATGACGTCTTGAAACAGCTGTAGGACATTTTAAATGCTTTTTAAACCGATATGCTAAACATATATTTTTTTTAGAAAACAAGTTTAAAATTCCCAAAACCACCACTTTCAAATATCTATATTTGTTTCACTGACTGTGATTTAACTATCAATATGCTATATTTCATAATAGGAGGACAGTATAGGTTTGTATCAAACTATTCGCGAAATCGTTCCATTGTAAGGCAGTGGATTATTTAATTGGTCCTTTCACAGGAAATTTCGCTGTTGCGTATTTGAGTATAACTTGAAACAAATAATATTTATTTTTGCCGAAAATAGAAATTATAAGTCTAGCAACTTTTGAAACCAAATCTTAACTAATAATAACTAATACCTTTTAACCCTTTAATGTATGATTTTTAATTTTTGCTTAAAAAATATTTTTTGATCTTTGATGATCATACAGTATGGGAAAAATATTTTAATAAAATCATTTTACCCTGGAACTTAATTATATATTTTTTTTTAACTTTGGCCATCGCCATAGACTTAGCATTGAGGACGATGTATTAAATTTGGAGAAATGTATCCTTTTGATTGTATGCAACATAAATATTTTTTTTTAATTTAAATAATTTCCCTTTATTTACTCTAAACATGAATTAGCGTTTAATGGATGACATTTAGCTAAAGTTGACCAACATCAAGAATATTTTAAAGAAATTTTTTAAAATGGATTAACGTTGTGTTGCCAAATTGCAACAGTATGCACTAGTGGGCTAAACTTGAAGTTTATTATAACATATCGCTAAAAAATAATGCAATTTACTCATTAAAATATGTTTATTTTGAATATTTTTTTTATCAGAGAAAGTTACAAAAAAATGGTAGTAATAAGCATTAGTTATTGGTTTCAGCTCTAGAAAATATTACCCAGCTACATTTACACTATGGTATACTATCAGGAGTAAAAATTATATAAATAAGTTTAAGTACAACTCCGCTACGTTTTAATATTAACCTATAAACTACTTGCTGATTTTGCAACAATAAATATGGTAAAGCGCTTAAATCGGTCTCGTAGTAGGATATTTGTTGCGGAAAAACGAAATGGCTCTATTCGATAAATAAATCTTATTTTATTTTTAACATTTTCGGATTCCCGACAAATGAAAATATTGTAGGGTAACGAGTACAGTGATTGGCCCCCTCACAGTGATTGGCCCCTCATTCATTATTGAAAATAATAAGATGTTAAAGCCCAAATAGGTGTGACAAATGTTTTAAAATTCCCGCCATTAACGTTTGCCATGTTGGCAACAACATTTTGGGGGTTTAATTATTTGGGCTCTTATTATTTTCAATAATGAATGAGGGGGCCAATCACTGTGAGGGGGGGGGGGGGCAATCACTGTACTCGTTACCCTAATTCGTTTTTTCCCCCGAAAGAACCTTAAAAATAATAGGAATAATATTTCGAAAATGATAATTAAATACTATTCGAAAGAAAATTATGGGATTTTTCAGATACTAATATCTTTCTAATAGAGACAAGATATTGTGTTTCTTTCAGTTAATGTAAAACAAATCATTATTTATTATTAAAAAGTATTTTTTTTTGTTTAAAACGTTTGTTTTTGGAAAGGTTAATTTCCAAAAGTTTAGTAAAAATCACTCCTTCATCATGAAATCCATGCCTGATCTACATCACACCCTTATTGTTATGAAAAAATAGGTTTACCCTTTACCTATATCTAAATTAATCACGTAAAAAGTAAAACTAATTTAAGCATTAAATTATAGCTCAGCTAATATATAAACAAATAGTTGATAATTAGGCGACGAACTTAGCAAAATGTGAACATATTATCCTCTAATTCGACATTAATTAAACTTAAAAAATAAGATTTATTTGTACACACATGGCTACTTCGATTTTTAGCAACCAAATAGCTTTGCTCATACAACTTTGAATGGTGACACTGGCCTCCCGCAGAGCCAATCCATCATTGTGACAGCCGCTCTCTTCAGTAAAATTCCCAGCCCCTTAGTGAAAAGCTAGTATCAGCTATCTTCGGAGGGCCGTATATGTTGGTTTGTTTTCTAAACACAATTGCTATTTTAGAGCGATAAACGAGCCAAATTGTTAGCCATATTGAAGAGCAGGATAACGAAAGAAAAATCTATGTTGAAAGCATTATCGCCATAATGGTGAATATGTTGCCATGAAATTTGGCGAGATTTTGCGGTTTAGAGGGCGTTCGGCTGAGTTTTCATTCGGCTGAGTGGACTGTAACCCTAGGAACACCTCCATTTTCGACCATATTCGTGTTTATGAGGGAATGTTGACTGCAAGAGTACAGATTCGTTTGTGCTGCAAAGTTCTCAATTATACTATCATCACAAAATAGATTGAATTATCCCAAAGGTGATAGTTCGTTCAACCAACAGATTTTGAAAATTTTCTTGAAATTCCGTAAAAAAAAACTTTTGAGATCTTTGCTTTCCCAAGGAACAAAAGTGTGTTTCTTCTTAGAGCCTGTTTTCTGCCTCTTCACTCGAGGTGTCTGTACTTTAACTTCATCGTCTTCCTCTTCATAAGCTTCAAATTCAACATCAATTTTGTTTGATAACCCGTTTCACAATTGGAATAATTTTATTTTCAGCATCGCCTGTACTTGTATTTCTCACATTTTCAGCAGTTGTATCAATTCTTCATCACAGTTTTCAAGTTCTACACCAGAATTCGCCGTTCATGAGTATATACACTGCCTTATCCAGTGACGAAATTTCCGTTTCTCATTAGGCATCGTTTCACTATACATAAATTTAACTTAGATAATTTTTAAATTAAAAAAATCAATTTCCAGAAAGCCTGCACGAAGAGTGAAAGGAAAAGATTAGCACAAAGAGGTATGAGAAAAAACCAGAGTCATGCACGAAGATTCACCTAAGCAGCAAAGTCGCCAATAAGGGTTGAGTTGTGCCCAGCAAGTCCCCAACGATGCCATTTGGCATCATGACTTTTCAATAATTGGAAAAAAAACAAATTAAAATAATTATTTTAACATAAAAGAACGTCTATCTATATATTTTAACCTATCTGAACTATCCTCAATTTTTTTAGTAATTTGTTCAACCAAAATAGTTTAAAATAGTGATTTAATTATGTCAACTTTTCCAAAATGAAGTGAAACGCAAAGTTGCTATTTTCAAATTTAAAAAAATAATAGTGCCGGCATCTATTGGGATTTTAAAAAAAATATTTTTTAATAGAAAAAAGATTGAAGAATCGAATGATGTGCTTTTGAATATCATAATTAGCTATAGACGATCGGAAAAAAATTTCAAAAATGATGATCCAAATGCATCACTGGGACTGAAAGGAATGATTTAAAATATATTGTTACTACAGATTTTTTTTAAAATTTTTTTCTTGTGGTAGAGAGGTTAATTTTTCTGTTATTTATTTGTTGTGGTGGTGATTCCTAAAATTTATAAGCACATTTCTGAAACTTTTATGATCGAGTTTACATAGAAGGAAGAAGTTCGAAGAATATAAAGTACTATAAAAAAATTACATGTTGGATTATATTCAAAAAGAGTTCGGTTAAAAAACCAGAAATAGTCATAAATCTTGTTTTTTGTTTCGTCCATTATTGTAGAATGAGTGTAACTAGGCAGTTCTCGCTTGCTGTTAAAATTTAAAGGAAAAAAAAATCTTATTTTTCCTCTTTAGTTCAATATAATTTGTATAAACAATAGAGAAAAATATTAATTAACGCCTCTTTGACGTGCCTTTCAGCAGCCTATTTCACTTTACAATTAAACAGAAATCAATGTAAAAGTATTCCTTATCTGAAGAAAGTTAAATTTTATCATATTTCTTTCTTTAGGAAACGATCTCGACGCAAACTCGTCTGATACCGCCAAAAAGAAGACACAGTCTGCAGCCATTCCGACGATTGGTAAGAATCTCTCAATGTTTTTATTACTGATTTAGGAAAACAAAGACCACTTCGGATAGGCTCTGGCATCCATCTTCCATCCATGGAATATCCATGGGCACGATAACACACAACAGGAAGACTCGGGCAATATTCCCCAATTTACAATTTTGCAGTTGACAATCAATCACAATTTTTTTTTTGGGGGGGGGGGGGGGGGGGGGGGGGGCTTTTACGTAAAATTTGGTCTATGATTGCACCCCCCCCCCCCTTAGAACCCGTATTAGATTCTAATTTATTTTGTTAATAATAAAAAAAAAGTCCAAAATGAAAAAAAAAATCCCCAAGAAAAGATCACTCGCCGATTTTTTTTCATTTGTTTTTCCGTTTTTTATAAATTGCTTACCACAAATCTGTAAAGGTCACGATATTACGCAATGTTAAAGAAAAAAGAAGTAACAAAAACTAACACATCGAAAGTTTGAGCGGTAATAAGATTTCGGAAATATTTTTTTATTATTTTTATAGGCAGGGTGGCGCCGATTATACTCTCAATCAGGAAGTATCAGGATCGATTTAAAGAGTGCATTTTATTCGATAATAAGTTAAAGAAATTCTACAATATATATCTACAGGCACGTGTTATTTATGGATGAATATTTGTTAAACGTTTTATTTTAAGGTTTTTAGCTTGCTTATATTATCCAAGTAGAAATAAGTTTAGTTCAACTCAGGATTTTCTTCACGCATTTTTCTCTCGTCATCAAGTTTCATTTGAAGAAGATTGGGATAATAAGATAAGATATTAGCTTCTATATTTAATTAATAATCACAATGATCCTAATGATCACAACGGGTTTCCTATAGTCATTCTTGTTCGTTGTTCTTATAATGTATTCTTCGTTCTTTGAATGTGCTCGTCGTTCTTGAAAGGAATTCGTTGTTTTTGGGATGCATTCTTCCAACAAGTTTTGAAACAGAATAAATTTTTTTCTCCTGCGTTTTGATACATTAAAATTTTTGCAGGGGGGGAAAAAGGGGAGGGGAGGGATAATGGCCTGCGGATAATCCACCTGCGGATAATCGGGAGTTTACTGTATTTATTACTATGTAATTTTCAAGGTATACAGTCGTGTTGTTTCCCTTTGTTTGGGTACTAACTTTTTTTTACCTTCACACACACGAATATTTTGCAAATATCTGTTCCAAGCCTGTTACTGTATACACTAATTTCTTAAAAATTAATATTTGTGCAATTAATTTTATATTTAGTACATTTTTATCATTTAAATTTTTAAATTAAATAAATGTTAAATTTAATATTCTAGGAGCTTATCATTGAATTTGTACAGAAAATAAGGTGATTTAAATGATCTAAGTAGTTAAATTTTCAATAAAACATTAGGTGATTAATTGTTTTTTTCTATTTATTGTACATAATTTTTTTTAAAAAAAATAAAGCATTAATTATCTATTTAAACAATACAAAAGTTAGTTAGGTAAAATTAAAACTAATGAAAGTTCACAAATAGTAATTAGTTAAAAAAAACAATAATAGTAAAAAGTAAAAATTTTGTATTTACAATGGCCAATTAAATAACAAAAATAATTATAATTAAAATAAATCTAATTAAAATTAATTCTAATTAAAATTAATTCTAATTAAAAGTAATTCTAATTAAAATTAATTCTAATTAAAATTAATTCTAATTAAAATTAATTCTAATTAAAAGTAATTCTAATTAAAAGTAATTCTAATTAAAAGTAATTAAATTAAAAAATATTTTTATTAGAAATAGTTCTAATCCAAAATAATCAAAATTAAAAATATTTTCGATTGAAAAGAAAAGTTGATCTTTACCTTAAGCTCTTTCTGTGATTAAATTTAATATTAGAAGCCGTTTAATTTCTTTGCAACATATCCGGTGATTTAAATTATCTAATCAGTTAAATTTTAAATAAATGCCATTCGATAAGCAATTGATTTTTTCCTATTAATTAGTTAATTTTTTATTTAAAAAATAAAACATTGATTATCTATTAAATAACACAAATATGATTTATTAAAATATAAACTAATAATGTTCATAAATAGTAATTCGTATTACTAAATTGATAGTAAAAAAATGCATTTTAATGCACTATTAAAATAAAATCAATTTTAATTTTCCTACTGTTAATTAAAAATTATATTAACTAAAATAATTTTCCTGAAAAATAAGTGTAAATTTAAAATAATTTTAATTAAAATAATTTTTATAAAAATAATTTTAATTAAAATAATTTTAATAAAAAATAATTTCAATTGAAAAATATTATTTAAAAAAAAATTGACCCCCCCCCCCCCCAATTTTGGGCCTACATAGTTGCGGCCCAGCTTATGACATCGATCTTCAAACCAATCACGTTTTGGTCAATGTCTGATTTAAGCTGAAAATAAAGTGGGATCTTAGAGATTTTTAAAGTTAACTGAAATTTTGGGGGTCTACAATATACAAGGTGGTTTGATTCAATACATAAATCATAAGGCCTCTCTCTCCGGGGGAGAAAACTAAATTACATCTCCCCATATCAGTTTCGCAATGCAATCCATTCCATGGGGTAATTTTTAACGTTTTCTATTCAATGTGAATTCCTATAATGAATATAATTTTACTAATTACAGCCACAATTTTAATAAAGGCCACCAGTTTCTTGAAAACCCTTTTAAAGAACAAAAGAAGTAGAATACATGATACATTTCAATTTTGTGAAAATCACAGATTCATTATTTTAAATAACTTTTTAAAGTTTGAAAATCATGATGTCCTGATGATGATACTCTGTGACGTTATAACTTGAACAAAAATAAAGATACTGCAAAAATTCGATATATTAAAAATATATATAAAACTTTTATTTTTCAATTTTTAGTGATGGGAAAAATTTAATTCTAATATTTGTATTTTAAAACGTGTTAGAAAATAAATGGAATATTTTTAGCAGCGTATTATGGCAACCCTTCTTGTTAGCGAAGGAACCGTATTTCTCGCCAAGTCAATTAGTGTAACCTAAGCTGCTAACATCTGGAGAGGGAGGGAGCAGTTTGACAAAAGACCCCCCTCGCTCCCCTTTCGATTTTCGCAGAGTTCGTAGAACGTAGAGGTTGTTATATCTATCTGGCCTTGGGCATCTGGGCAAGGAAGGAGACCGCAGAAAGGATATCTGATATTTGGATAGAAAAGCATAGTTTTATAGGATTTTACTTTAGTTGTAAAAATTATCTTTCAGTAGACAACAAGAATTAATTTTAAACTAAATTCATGTATTGCAAGTTTTTTCGCTTTTCGAAAGTTAAAGTTTTGTTATTGGTGAAAAAAGTCCCCCGCCAGCCCCTTCTTTCTTATATGGAATCAGTGGGCATAGGACTAACACCGTCTACTTAATTTAATTCTCTAGTTTTAGCTTCCACAGTTCGTTCCTAACGTAAAGCGGACGGTTTTATAAAGCCTCTGGCCGTCAATTCATTATCAGTGGTTTGCTTCTAACACGCTACAGTGATTTCCCCGAAATAAGAACTGTATTTAGTTGTTCAAATATTACGACTGTCCTCAACTTCGCGATGTCGAGATACGCTAAATGTGGTACATCTACAAAACTTCTTCTATCGGCCAAGAGAAAACGCAAAGGTTGCAGGAAAGGACAAAACAGAAGAGGGTAAGGGTGTTTTATGTTTCTATGCAATTTTATTTATTAACACCTATTAAGTATGAACTGATGAAGTGTTAAATATTCTCCCGAGATCTGACAAGCATTTGTTTCCACCCAAGGACTGGAGAGTTACTTTTAAAAGTAACCATGTTATACTTAGTTACTTAATGAGCCGCGGTAGCTCAGTCGTGTGAAGCGTCGTGCTCGCATCGGAAGGGTTGTGGGCTCTGTCCTCGGCGGTGCTCGCAATTATGATGGTTGCTGGGTCGGCGCTTGTATTCGTCTAAAGACCGCCGTGTTGCTATGGTGGCTGGGGCACGTTAAATATGTCGTGGTCACAAAGACCTCCATATTCAAATACCAAATTAATACCTCTGGGGGTACCAGATCAGGGGGAGGGGGTTATCGGCCTTTGATGTGGGTCAAAATTCCGATATGTCAGTGAGAATGGATGTGTGAAAGGGACCTTCCTATAAAACGGATGTGTCATGCTGACGAGCAAAAGTCGAACTTCCTCCCTTGTGGCGCTCAATAAAAAAACGGAAACCGCCCCACTTCGCCTTAAAATCGGGTAGTTCTCTACTCCGGGCTCGATTACCGAGTGGGCAGTGGCATTTGAAACAACAACAACAACAATAGTTACATAATGAAAAATTTAACTATGTTACAGTTACTTATTAAAAAAGAAACTAATTACAGTTACTTAAAACGAAAATTAACTTATTACAATTTCTTTTAAAAATGTCAAGTTATAAGAAAAATTGAAATTTAACCTTCTTACTGTTTTTCAAAACGAACAAAGAATGAAGGGGGTTATTAAATTTAAAAGTTAAATTTTAAATGATTACATTTAAGTAGGACGCCGAACTGCCGAAAATATCCGGGAAGAGCGGCGAGAGAAGTAACGAAAAAGAAACGAAATTTTCCGTTATAGCTAAAAGTAACTACGTTACCGTTACAGATACTTTCTAAAAATCTAACTGCGTTACCGGAAAAAAGTAACTGTTACAAGTAACTCGTTAAAATTTTTGAAAATTACCGTCCGAAAACGCAGTAATTTTTTCGCAAGTAAGATACGATCATGATAAAGCCACCCTCAAAATTTGGGAACATAATTTTAGTTAGTTTGCGAGCAGTTCTACTTTAACGAGTTATGGTTTGCAAACCCAACCCTCCCTCAAAGCGGTTTGGCGATGTTGGCTATCGTGATTAGAAAAAAAGAGAGCTGTAGCCAAATGTAGTCGTTCTGCCTAGGCGGGGGGTAATAGACTAATAGGAGACGTTTGTGGGGGGAGAGAAAATGGGAGGGGTATAGATTACTAGAAAGAGAGATAAGAGATTTTCTTACCATGCTGGTTTACTATTTTTGGACGAACTTCAAAAACGGTGATGATTTTCTGTATCCTAGCGTGTGAAAGGGACTGGCCATTTTCTTTGGATTTGCGTCAAAACTGAAGACGTAGTTTTTTTTTTATTTTATCTACGACATTTACAAGAAGTGTCTTCTCTATAGAAATTTAATTTTGGATTTTTATTTCTGTCAACATAAATAAAAAGCTATTTTTTAATATTTTCCCAAGTGCTTAAAGGACTGTTTTGTACTGTTTAGTCCTGTACTGTTTTTTTTTATCATGGAAACTAATAAAAAATAGAAAAGGAATCAAGCATCAAGGCCATACAAGCGCTATAAAAGGGCCAAAGGACAAGATACACGGGACAGTCACTATCGGTTGGTATCGCTGTAACACTTTTATGTTACTGAAATAAAATGTTAAAAAAAGATTACTACACTATATTTATGAATAAGTATCGTTAAAAACATTCTTTTGACAAATATTTTACCTGACAGTGGTGCAAAGGTGTCAAGTCGTTTCCAAAAGTAATAAATGAAACTTTGAATTTGTATTTTATATTTAATCCACATTCAAACGATAATTTAACACATTAAAAATCGTATTTTTTCAGATGGAATAATTTTTTAATCTTAAAACGCCCTCAAAGTTGGGGACCTGACGATCATTTGGAATGCTAAAATCTCTATTTCGGTAAAAAGTAACAAGGAAGTTTGACCATTGTGATATCTTAAAAAAAATAGGCAATTCAATGGGATATTGAAGTATGTTTTTTAAATACATTATTTTATTAGTATTTATCATATTTTTTTAAAGACATTATGGGCATTAATAAATCACCCTTACATGTTCTATTATAAAGTTTAGAACGTATATAAATGATTTTTAAAAATATCCCGTGCATATACTTACGCTTTTTAGAATAAATTCAATTTTTTGCGAGGATACTTTCAAGCAATCTTATGTAACGCATCTTACATGAGAGTTTCTTTATTTGAACTACTACTAATAATTTTTTTAAAAAATAAATAACGTTATTTCCCCAAATACACATTTGTGGAAATAACGTTATTTATTTTTTAAAAAATTATTAGTAGTTAGTTTGTAACTAAAGACAGCGAAAAAAACAATTTTATTCTAAATTAATTGAAAACTGTATTATTATTTTTACCTTTTACACAATAAAAAAAAAATTCTAAAGACTTTTGTGTTTCGCAATGTGCTTAGATACATACGTTTGCAAAAAAGAAAATGTTTGATGTGATACATAAATATAATAAAAATACTATCGAAAAAAAAAAACAAAACAAAAGTTTTCAGAAGATTTCTATTTATAAATATCTATATATTTAGCCAGCCAGATTATTAAGTAAAAGAAAGTAGAATGAATCTCAGCAAAAAGAATTGATTTTTTATAAAAGAAAAGTTACCTGGCTTTAGGTAACAAAATAATTAACATAGTACTCTGAGAAAACTGCTTCTATAATAGTCTTCAAACATTATATTGTTCAGAACATACTGACATACATAATACCCATGATTTAAGCAAAAGCAATTTTAATAAGCACTTTTATATATGCTGTATAAAGGAGCCTGCATACTATTGGAAACTTGGAAGCATCTAATAGGAAGGATATCATCAATATTAGAAGAACTATTTCTCTTAAAGATTATGAAGAGAAAAGTTGAAACACAAATAAAGTAAAGAAAATTAATGTTTCTCCTGAAGAAGTATACGATAAATAATAATCTCTCAAACTAATTTGATACTGTTAGATCAAAAGACAAGGTGACAACTTCAAAGGTGACAACTCGTTCCTTGGGTTCGGTAAAAAGTGTACATATCAACTACGAAACAAATTTTGTGCTATAACTTGAACTCAGTTATTGACAGAAATGTTACTAGGAATTGGTTTAAAAATTTGGAATTTTTGTTAATTTTTTCTATAATCTAGAAAATCTTTTTGAAACTTTAAGGCTATATTAAAAACTCTAAATGATTTATTGTCATAGATTAGTTAAATAGAAAAAAATACTAGATAGTTTTTGGAAAAGGTGAAGTTGCTAAACTTTTCAAAAGTTATATTTCCAATTGTGGCTCAACTCATGTGCCAAGTGCTGCTTATACGGCTTAATACGTTTTTTTTTGTATTTATACAAAAAAGGATTGTTTTTATGAATATCTTTCAAACATGTTCTTGTTTGCTTATATCAGTGGAGGCTAAAGATGATGAGGCTGATTTCATAATATTCATAAAATCCAGAAATTTATTGATCTGCTTTATTTATAAATATTATGCGCGTGAATGTTATTTTTTATTTTTGAATCAATATCCATGTTCAAATGTTTGACTTTAAACAAAAAAAAATAAGTTTTTCTTTTTTAATTCCAGAGATTTATCGATGCCGATCTTCTGTACGTAAAAAAATTAGCACGTGAATTATTTTTGAACCAATGAGATTTGATTTTTTTACGTAATTATAAAAAATAGTGTATGAAACACGTGTGAAAAGTAAACTTTTAAAAACACGTGTCATTATTCCACTAGTTTTATCCACTAGTTTTAAAAAGTGTTACTTTTCAGACTTGTTGCATAAATAACTATTTAGCATTGCATGCAAGATTTTGAAGTACTTAATAGTTTTCCAATTTTAAGTGTCATTTATCTTGTTTTTATTATAAATTTTTGTATTATCAGGTTGAAAATTTGGATGCAATGTAGAATGAAACAGTGCAAAAATTGCCACTTTGCCCCTTTACACACGATTATGAGTTTGAATAAGTGGTATTTTTAGCTCAAGATTATTAAATAGTTATTTATTTAACTAGTGCGTAATGTTAGTCTTTTTTTAAACAAGTTGAATACATCATTTCATGACGGCGAACCCTGAGTGAAATTAATTCGAGTTTAAAGAGTAATTTAAGCACGTGCCGGATATATAAGTATTTATAATTCAGTGCAAAAATATTGTTAAGTTGCTAACAAAGTTTTATTGTTCGCGTGCAAATATTTTTTTACTCAACGTATATTGGCATTGAAAACTTCCCCGATAAATATAGTAATTTCTGTTCTCAAAACAATACGCTAGTTGTAATATGAATTCTATTAATACATTTCATTTCGTGCAAAATCTCTCTTATTCAAATAAATAATTGCTGATATTTCTTTTTTTCTCACTGGTATTTTAAATTTTTATCCGCACTTGAAGTGCGTAATAAACTTGTTTACGCACTTGTTCGCAAAGTAAGTTTTTACGAACCGGCAAATGAAAAGAGTTACTTTAAAGACGATATGGGCTTGTTTCACGAGGGATCTGGCAACAGCTCCGCGGTCTTGTTTTCATTTTTCTCGAATTACTTTTGCCTTGGTAATCCAAATTGAGTTTTCTAAGAATATTTTAGTTGCTATTTTTTTTAATTCCAACTTCTTTTAATGCAAGTTTTCCTTGATAAAAGATTATAACAACCAACAGCACAGCAAGAAGTTGCAATAACAACTAAAATAACTTATTCTTAGAAAACTCATATTTCGAATATCAATAAAAGTAATTCGAGAAAAGTGAAAACATGACGGCAGAGCTGTTGCTAGATCCCACGTGAAACAAGCCCATTGAATTAAAATAACGAGGTTTTTTTTACGGGATTATAAAAAATACCTTTCATTATAGATTCTGATAAGTTAAGCAAAATTAAATATGTTTAAATTCGGAGAAAATTATTTGTTTAGAGCAGGAAAAGTGATCCTCGCATAATCCAAATGGTGAAGATCTTAATTGATTTGGTAATAATTTTACGCACTTGTTGCATAATAGTTATTTTTATAATTGCGTGAAAAAAATCCGATTTTTACACTATAATTTTAATATCAGACGCGTGCGAAAAGTTATACTTTTTAGAAACAGTGATACAAAATTACTTTTTTTCACCCAAAAGCAGTGAAAAAAAGTACTTTTTTTCACTCTTTTCATAAGATGCCAACATTTCAAGTAAAATTTCTATTTCATAATCTTCATAAAATCCAGAAATTTATTGATCTGCTTTATTTATAAATATTATGCGCGTGAATTTTATTATTTTTTTATTTTTGAATCAGTATCCATGTTCAAATGTTTGACTTTAAACTAAAAAATTAGTTTTCCTTTTGTAGTTCCAGAGATTTATCGATGCCGATCTTCTTTACGTAAAAAAATTAGCACGTGAATTATTATTGAAACAATGAGATTTGATTTTTTTTCACGTAATTATAAAAAATAGTGTATGAAACACGTGTGAAAGTAAACTTTTTAAAACACGTGTCATTATTTCAGTAACACTTTTTAAAACTAGTGGATTTTATTTAAATAAAGACATGTGTTTCAAAAAGTTTACTTTTCACACGTGTTTCAAAAAGTTTACTTTTCACACGTGTTTCATACACTATTTTTTATAATTACGTGAAAAAAAAATCAAATATCATTGGTTTAAAAATAATTCACGTGCTAATTTTTTTACATAAAGAAGATCGGCATCGATAAATCTCTGGAACTACAAAAGGCAAACTTATTTTTTAGTTTAAAGTCAAACATTTGAACAAGTATACTGATTCAAAAATAAAAAATAAATAAAATTCACGCGCATAATATTTCTAAATAAAGCAGATCAATAAATTTCTGGATTTTATGAATATTATGAAACAGAAATTTTATTTGAAATGTTGGCATCTTATGAAAAGAGTGAAAAAAAATACTTTTTTTCACTGCTTTTGGGAGAAAAAAATTAATTTTTTATCACTGTTTCTAAAAAGCATAACTTTTCGCACGCGTCTGATATTAAAATTATAGTGTAAAAATCGGATTTTTTTCACGGAATTATAAAAATATATTTTAATCAATATTTAGCTATATTTTCAAACAAAAGCAATTTATTAACATTTAGTTGTTACTGAATCAGAAGGTATTTTAATGATTATCGATATTCTGCATTTTTTCCAACTTATATGAATAAAATGTACTTAAAAATTAAATTTTTTATTTGCATGATATAATTCTCTTTAGAAAAGCGCTAGAAAACTTTCTAGAGCGCATATGGTATGCACTTGCACATGTAGCCTCGGGACAGACTAGACAGGCCAATTCTGGACATCCCCTGCCCCGCCCCGTCTGTCACCTGGAATTTCTTATCGTATTGCAACGAAGGGTTGGTGTACAAAATATTTTCCTTCCACCTTTTTTATCCCCAACTTAGCTAGTGGGATAAAGAAGCCAAGCTGTAGCTAAAGCGAATTGCAACATAGGAAAACGAAGTTTAGGGTTGTTAAGTTTTCCACCCAAGTTCCCTAACTAATTAGTCAGCTATAGGGATTTTTTTTCGTCGCAAGTGGGACTGTCGCAAGTGGGACGACACGATTTATGGAGCACTGAATACAATATGAGGGATTTGATATTTACACTTTACCAAGAATAAAATTGATCAAATAGTCCATCATTAATTTTATGACAGATAATTCACTAAAACATCTTACACAATTATGAAATATACATATTAAAAAAAAGAAATTTATTTTAAATACAGCATTATCTTAACAATCTTTTTATAACAACGTGCAAAAAAGTTCACTTTTTTATATCATATTCATTCAATCGTTGCGAAAATGACACTTTACGTGCTTACGTCACAGACAGTGCCGAAAGTGTTGCTACTTACAGTTTGATTATCCTGTTCTGTTAATAAAGAATTAATGATATCGGTTTCTACATTGTATACTTTAGGTGGCCGTGCTAAATTGTAAAAACTTAGACATTCTACAATTGTCAAAAACTCAAAAGATGCAAGATAATCGTTGCAGTCTTTACATTGACGAATCACTGCAAATAAACTTTCAATTTTATCTTGGCTTATACATGAAGTCATAAGATATTTGAAATTTAAACTTTTGGTCAATACTAGACAAGTATAAAACTGTTGATAATAAAACCACCTTCATTAAGAGCATGGATTTCCCAGTCATACAAATACGAAATAAAAGTCACTTTCTACTGTCCCTTTGCACTTTTTTAAGCGAAGGACCTCTCCATCAATTTAAATGTCCATCTGAATATCGGATCTAAATTCAATTACAGTTCCAACTCCTTCACATACACTTGTCGAGTTTTTTGATACTGCCTTCTAATGCCTTGGCTTCTACCGGTTTTGTAAAAATAGAAATGTTCTTCACGTATCCAGTGCAGGTATATGTATCCCGAAGCTTCTCAACATCAATTTGTTTGCAGGGCAAAGCACACAGATTTGCCTCTCTCCATGAACAGAAACTTATGACATTTGGATTTTTCTCGTAACTTTGATCCACATTTTGAAGGCAAAGCTATGTTGTAAATGTCCTCGATATTATTTTCTTCTGTGATGTTCTAAGTGTTAAAATCAATTTCTGGTTCACTAATCTTCAAGATTTTTCTCCTTCTACCGAATTTTTTGTTTTACGTTTTACGGGAACTTTCTTTGATAAATAATGGGGAAAGTCAGTTAATTTGGTTGGAATTGACTCTGTTTATAACAGTCTTACCTCTAGGCATTAAAACTTCATTGTTAATTATGCATTTATAATGGCTCTCAATAAAATCCTCTTCAAAGTGCACTTCACAAGATTGCCTTCTTCCAAGTTTCAAGAACTTCTGCATTTTTTGGCACAGAAAACAACGAAAGTTTCTTACTGTTCGATCTGTAGCCAGGAACAAAACAATGATACTGTTTGTTTCTCGACTTTCTATTACAACTCATTATACAAATAGTTTTTTGATTTTTTTTTCATTAAAGCTGGCGTATTACTATAGATTTAAACGACTAAAATAATCGAAAACTTAAAAGAATACAGCCTTGATCGTACTCTCCTCCCTGATGTAAACAAACCATAAAGCTAACGTTTTTATGTTGATCTCAGCGCCACCGATAAACCTAAAACCCGTTTTTAAAAAACCTCACATCCCTAAAGCACTCGAAGAAGTCCTATTTCCGCGTTTTCTTAGTAGGCTTAACACTCACGTGAATCGAGTACCCAGTAAACATCGATCAATGTTGGCCAATGTTGTTTCATCGACGTTGTATCCACAATGTCGCCAGATGTCCCCACAATATTCGAATATTTTCAAAAATTATTATTTTTTTTTAAATAATGACTAAAACTTATCTGCTTATTATTAACATTATTGTTTCGTTCTTCAACATCAAAATAAAATGAATTTAAAGTCATACTAATTTTAAAAATTCTCAATGCCTGTGAATGTCGACAGATGTCGCGATTACAACGTTCAACATTTCCTCGACTTTCGCAATGTTGGACGATGTCGGTAGAATGTCGGCCAACATTGTTGTGCTACCTGGGATGTACTCACGAATACTTACCAAAATATACAGGAGAAAGTTATTTTGCAATTAAAATAATTAATAAGCATAATTTTGTAAAGATATTACTTAGTTATAATTAAAACAAAAAATTTTCGTTTAGATATTTACAATTTCCATGCCGTTAGTGCTGCCATCTGTAGTTTTTGAATATCTATTAAAAAGTACAATACGAATACATAATTATTTTTTAATTAATAATTATTATTTTTTACAACTACCAAAACAATTCGGGATAAAGGAGACGATTTATTTATTCAAATACAATTACAGATATACGTATCAGATTATCAGAAGACACCTGTAAATAAAATCAAGGGTGGAAAATAAAAATGAAGGGTCTCTTTAAATCACACCAAAACACTCAATGATAAACACGTCAACTTTTTTTGGCAACCCAGTAAGTTCACAGCGGGATTTGATAACAAACAGCCACCTTTTCATCCGTATGTTAGACATGTTTCCTAAGGAAATGGCTCGAGTCAAGGGAGTTCATAAAAGAAATCGTCCTAAGAAACGGGGCAAAGCATCCAAGGCACGAAGAGCAAGAGATCGACAAACTCGTGATTTCGAACACTGGTAAGTTTTAATAAACATGCAGTTTAAATTTGGTTTAGCAATTAGCAAGGGGGCAGCTGACACCCCCCCCCCTAGAAAGTCCCGCTTGTCCTATGGAGCCTGTCCTAATGGGAGGATTATCTTATCAGCTACAGACCAAATGTGAAAATGCAGCGGGGAAGGGTTCTCAGCTTCAATAGCTTGTCTCCACTGATCTTGTCTCCCGGGCATTTTAATCTTTCCTACAGTCCTGCAGCCGCGTGAATCAGAACCGAAACGGTTCCGTCCTATATTCTGACAGGAGCATGTGTTCTTTGCACGCCTGCAGTCATTTATTTGGCGACTTTGGCGTTGTTGTGTTGTAGGCTTGTAGCATTCAGAATCAGAATATTCACATTGCTTACTGACTGAACGGTTTCCTGTGTTCCTAAACATGAGCTGGAGATACGCTAAAAAGGGTACATTTCCCCAACATTGCTTCTGTCAGCCAAGAGAAAACGAACAGGGGGCAGAAAAGGATGTAAAAAAAGGTAAATTTATTTTTTAAAATAAAGTATCTTTGTTTATTAAAATTAGTAAGGAATGTGACGGGTTTTTTTAAGTGTAAAATATAAGTAACTTAGAGTTTTAATTTTGTTCCCTGCGTTTTTTCTATCCAATTGATTTAGATGATATGGCCACCGTGTAAGCTACCATACGCAAAGAAATTGAGATAATATTCCGCACGCCCTATCTCGTACACCCCGCAAATTAATCGAATCGGTTTTGTTAGACTCCCGCTAGAAACGTGTTTTTCCCCCTCTAAGCGACTGTGATAGTAAGTACCACATGGACGTGTGTGGATCGAGGGTTTGTTTATTTTGTATTTGCTTTCTCAATTAAACTCATGTTTGTCGTCTGAATCTTATTCAATCAAACTGAACTAGTAGAGTAATAATATGGATAATTGGTTGGTGCAGGAATCTATTAAAATATTTTTCAGGTTTTTTTTTTATCATAGAATGAAAAAAATAAACGCTGGTAAATTCTAATCGCTGGCCCGGCGATTTCTCGAACTTGCGAGAAGTGTATTACTAGACCATGAATCTGGAAGCGGTTTTTACTAAACGATTAAGAATGCCCAAATTGATATTCTGACGTAGGTTTGAAGTTTTCAAAAATAATTCTTTCTCTTTTTAATTAAAACTATATAGTATGGTTGCGCGATAAAACCAGCCATCTTATCGGCCATGTACCTCCGAAAACGCGCTAAGGTTTGCTCTAGGAGGATACGGTTGACGTTTGTATATTTTCGTCGAAGAGCTGCTTAGTCGTCCCGTTAGCTATTGGGTGGATTGTTACAGCTTCTAAAATATATGATTAATCAAATATCCGAATAGACAGATTGAAAAAAAATTTCTAATTAATTAACGGAATGCGTCACTTAAACTTTGGCTTTTTTTAAATTTAAAGAAAACATCAATAACGCGAGGGGATGGATTTATTGATTGATCTAGAAGTAAAACACATCAGTCATATTTCCTATTTGGTTGCCATATTCGTTACCATTAGCATTAAAAAAATATTGTTTGTGCTTATTTTTTTAATGAAAAGTTAAGAAATATTTTTTTTTAACCTTTTTTGCCTAAAACTTTTTGGGGAAATATTTAATTATGTTAAAGTAATATTTTTATTATTAAAGTGAAATTTTTTTATCTTTGAGCTGAGCTTGTTACTAAATGTTTGTATTATAACACATAACCGTAACCTAAATGGTTTTTTTTTTTCCTTGAATAGGCGGGATTTTTTTTTAATTTTATAAAAGAATTGAAATCAAATATGCCTACAAATGTGGAAAAAACTGGCATAAGAGACGGTTGCGGTACATGAAAAATAAAAGCTGCAATTATCTAAAAATTGTGTCGAAAACAATGTATTTAAGTCCAAAAATTGAAGTGAAAAGGGGAGCCAAGATTATGTTAAGGTAAAGCATTGATAATTTATTATAAACTTCGTTAGTTAAACTGGGGCAGTTCATTTTAAACCATGTACAAGGGGTTCATATTTTTTGCTGAACCACTTTATTTTCCCTTTGGCTTTGGGTTATCCAACTCTTCATAACCTTTGAAATTATGTATTCTATTTTGTATCATATTGCCTTTACATCCTTTGGTCTTGTTCTTAAAACATGTTGCTAACCCTTTCCCTTCCTAAAAAACATCTCATAAAAAAAATTTTTTTTTTAAAAACTACTGTTTATCCCCCCCAAAAAAAAACTTTGGAAAAGTAAAAAAAACGCCAATCTAAAAATTTTAGTATATAATTTGCCCTTTTGAAAAAAAAATACCTGATGCATTTGTTTTTTTACAAAAAACAAGTCTTATGAATTTTTTCACTAAAAAAGCCGTGATATATATAAGAATGCCAATCTGTTTATTTAAAACTTATTGGTAACGGATCCCTCTAACAAATAAAAACCAAAAACACAAAGAAACACGAAGTACTAAACCCAAAAAACAGGAGAGAGAAAATAGCAAATTTATTTAAAGCTCTTGCATACTTATCTTTCAACGGTCATGCCTTTTTGTGGATTAACCCCTTAAATATTATGCTACCTAGGGGTGCTAATTTAAGTTCCGTTCCTATAAAAAAATTCCGCTATTTGAGGTTGGGCGCCCATCCTTACTCCCCCCCCCCCAAAAAAATTAAATCACGCAAATAAGGTGAAAAAAATAAAGCATAAAAAACAGTTATAATACAAATAGTTTTTAAACAGATAGATCTCAATACTTTTTATGTAAAGGTATTTGCATTGAAAAAATTTGATTGAGTATTTTATTGAACAGAAAGGATATTTGTGTCTGTTTTTTCATTAAAAAAAAGCAAGTTTGGGCACCCTTATATATAATGAATTTACTTCAGGGAACAAATCTCTTTCATAAACATATTTCTAGTAGTGTTTCAATACATAAAAAAAACTAAACTCCTCGGCGTAACGCCCATTTCTGGGCCAAGGCCTCCGACTAACTTTGGTTTTACTTTTATAAGTAAAACCATAGTTTTGTCCCGAAACAGTGAGGATCCTTTCTTGTACAGGCTATTATTTTTTCTTGTTACGGGTTTAACCCGTTTTTATCCTGTTTTTCTTTTCAAACAAAATGATACGGCTTTTATAAATATTTTTTAATTGTATTTTATTAGTTTGGTTTTTAAAAGGTCTTTCTTATTAATGACCTGAAGAAGTAACTGTTACAAGTAACGGTTACTCCAATCTCTGCATCTTTTTTGTAGACTACAGCCCTGAATGAATTCTTTCTTACACAAAGATATTCAAACTCTTTCAGCTAAATTGTTTACAAAAAGTTGAACATTTGCGTGTTTATTTACCTCACACCTTTGCCTTAAAATATATTTGGTAGTCTTCTTGTAATTAATTTTGTCTATTATTGATCTTAAAGAATTACAATTCTTCATCTAATAGAGTTTAATATTTCACCACTACACTTAAATTTTTATATTTGTTATGAAACCACACAACCTCTAATAATAATATTATAAATTTTGTCAAAAAAAAGTGCTTATACATAAAAAAGTCTTTCCTTAAAGTATTTAAACTATATGCAATTTTTAGTGCATTTAGCAGCGTAATACCACAATTATAATGCAATGAGACTAAAAAAAAAGAATATTTTTTTGTTTTTTAACTGCTGACTTTGTTAAAAACAAAAAATATTGGTTAAGTATCATGCAATAATTTGCTGCATATTCTTTGTTTTTTATTTAGTTAACAAACAAATCACTAAAGTGAAGGTTTCCCTGTAGAAATCTCAATGGCTAAACTAACTATCGATATTTGTTCGTCTGGTAGCAAACGTTTGCGACTCAGCTCCAGACTGAAAAATAAAGGACAAATTCCGACAGTGGCGTGAAAAGGGAAACCAATAATCCATATTGCACTTTTTTTGTTCTAATGTTAAGGTAAATGTCTACACTTTTTCCGATTCTAATAGTTTCTGAGATTATGATTATATTTAATGATTTTTTTCTATCACTTTTTATATTCCCTTTTTATTTCCTCCATAGGAAGTGCATTAACGTAAAAAAGGGTAATTCCATGTAACTGTAGTGTAAGTCACAAATTTTTTAAAAAACCTTTAAAGTGAAAAATCAAATTAAAATAAAGCATGTTACATTAAAATTTTTTTGGTTGCATTAAGTGGGAGATTGCTATTCTATTATTTTTTTCATTTGATGTTAAAAGTTGTAGTGATAATCACTTTTACACTCGTGACTTACTCTACAGAAAGGGTAATTTTGCATAGAATGGCCTAATTAGGTAGCCTTTTGATCGGTATTGTATCCTTTCAGCT
Organism: Oedothorax gibbosus; assembly: GCA_019343175.1. NCBI lineage: Eukaryota > Metazoa > Arthropoda > Arachnida > Araneae > Linyphiidae > Oedothorax > Oedothorax gibbosus. Next base: position 14,798 of record JAFNEN010001529.1, on the reverse strand, counting down.
TTTTTTATAAAAAAATATTATTAGAAACTTTAAAATAATCATTATACTTTTTTTTAAAAATTAATACATTTTCTAGCATACAATTGTCCCGTAAAAATTTCATAGTAAAAACTAATATTAGAAATTATCTTTTGTGTGTGGTTAGATTAACGATTTTTTAAAAAAGGGCAGTTGAAGGCGTTGAAAAATTAACTAAAAAAAATAAAATTGAAAGCTTAGAAGAACATGCTAAGTGACATTTTTGAAAATATTTGTTTTTTTTGCCAATGAAAATATTATTTATCCTTTAAAAAACAATTTTTCCCCCTTTTAAAACTTGTTAATATTTTTTTACAGTTTGCAAAATTTTTTAATGGTTTTGTCAAAAAAAAACTTTAAAGCTTTTTTTCTGTATTCACCTTTTTGTCATTTGGCACTTTTTCCCCAAAAATCTCTTTCTGCAGCATCAGTGATGCTACACGCGATGCAAAAGTTAGAAAAAGACTTTTTTTTTGCTGTAAAATGTAAAAATTGTATAGTAAATTACAAAACCCAAAACTATTAAATAAATTTTTTAAAAAAGCTAAATTTTAAAATAATTTTTGATTTGTAAAAAAATTTTTTTTTTTAAAAAAAAAAATTTTGTATGAGAAAAAAATTTTAGACCAAAAAACATATTATCTAATTAAAGTAGAAAATGGCCAATTTGATATTTTTGATGAATTGATTTAAAAATTGAAAAAAACGTACCCGGGGAACTAAAAATTTAAAAACATATTGGTTTTTTTTCACCAAAAACAATATACCCTTTAAAAATTTTTAAAACATTTTCTTCAAATGTAAAATTTTAAAAATTTAAACACGAACCAATACCTACCAGTCCATCCCCTTTTAAAGTTTTGGCACGAATTCATGGTTTTTGAGACGGGCATTCCCGGGTTTTTTTGATGAAAAGTGCAGTTTTTTTCCCAAAAATCACAAAATGCGCATATTATTTTTTTTTTTTCACTTTTACAATGAAAAGTAGTCCCCTCTTAAAACGACCAAAAAAATGTCATTTTAACGTAAAATTCATTCCCCCCCTTAGAAAGTTCCTTTATAGAAATTCATTCGAAAGAACCCTAGTTTTTAGTCACTTAGGGAAATTTGGGCCCCTTTTTGTTTTTCTAACAAGTAACATTCTGGTTAAATTCATACAAAAAATTTTGCATAAGGGCCTTCTCATAAAAAAATTTTTTCCCAACTTAAATTTTTTGGGAAAAAAAAAAACCCCCTTTTTGATCCTTTTTAAAAATTTATGACATTTTTAACAGAAATACCAATTTTTTTGGGGGGGGGGGGGTTTTTTTTGAGTATTATTAGTGGAGTTAGAGACTTCAAAATTTTGGGGGGCCTAATTTAACCCTTTTTCCAAAAAAAAAAAATCCCACTCTATAAAAAATTAAATAAAAAAAAAATTTTTTAAATAAAAAAATAATTAAATTTTCCCAAACAAAATGCAACCTTTTGGGGTATTTAAAAAAATTTTAAAATTTTTAAAAAAATTTTTATTTAATTTTTAAAAAAAATTTTGAATAAAAAACCCCAATTTTTTTTACAAAAAAGAATTTAAGACAGAATTTAAGCAAAACCCAAAATTTTTAAAAATTTTTTAATATAATTTCTGAAAAAAACAAAAATATTTTTAAATTACCCTTTGGGGGCCCGTTTTAAAAATTCCCCTATGTAATTGTAAACAAAAACGGCCCCTTTCAAAAAAAAAAAATTAAACCAACGCCTTGAAATTCTAGGGATCACAAACGGCCCTTTTAAAGGGTTTTTAATTAGTTCTTTGGTTTTTGGCTTAAAAAACTCCCCACTAAGCTACCGAGGGCTTTTTAAAATATTGATATATATAAAATTAAAAATGCCAAAATGCCGGAAAAGCTCTGAGTAAAAATAATTTTAATTTTTGTTTTGGAATAAGTAACGTTAACCAAAGTATTTTTTTTTTTTTAAAGGGGAAAATATAAAATATAAAAATTTTAAGCTTAATGATGCTTTATTTATAGCCCTCCTAGGATAGCACTTTAAAAATTTATTATTTTTTTAAAAGGGTCCTTTTAATTTTTTTCGGTTTTTTTTTTTTCCTTTTTTTTTTTATTCTTTTCTTTTTTACTCGTAAAAATTTTTTTAAAAAAACGTGTTCAATAAAAAAGTTGTTCTCTAGCTCTGCTTTTTCATCTTTTATTTAAAAAGGGAAAAACGATCGGGTACTTAAGAAAAATCTACTGGACAATTTTTAGGAAAAAAAATTTTCTATGTTTTACAAAATTTAAAATTTTTTAAAATTTTTCTTTTTTTTTTTAAAAATTTAGATTTTTGTTTGGGGGAAAAAAAAAATGCACAAAAAAAACTAAGTTTTTGAGCCTGTATAAAAAAAAAAGATATTCTTTTCTCTTTTAAAAGGGGGTTTTTTTTTAAAAATTTTCAATGCAATGCACCCCCAAAATTTAAAATTTTTTTTAAAAGGGGGGCAAAAATATTGGGGGGTCAACCCTTTGCCCCCCGGGGCTTTTTTCCAAAAGAACGAGATTTTTTTTTTAAAAATATTTTTTTTTTCAGTTTTTTGGGGTTTTTTAAAGTAAATTTTTTTTCGTTTTTTTAAAAACCCAAATTTTTTATAATTTTTATTTTTTTTTTTTTTAAAAATTTATTATTTATTTAACAAAAATTTTAGGTTTTTTTTAAAAAAAAAAACTCAAAAAAAATTTTTTAATATTTTCTAAATAGCGTGTATGCGCCCACGTGGGGTTTTTTTTTTTTTTTTTTTTTAAAAAACACTTATTATTTTTAAACTTTACCCCCCAAAATTTTTTTTTTTAAAAGAGGTTAGGGGAAAAATTTTTTTTAAATTTAAAAACCCAAATTTAAAAAGGGGGGAAACCTTTTAATAAAAATTTTACGGATGCAATTTTTTTTTTTTTTTAAAAAATAATCAACTATGGAAAAAGCTCAGAATTTTTTTTTAAAAAAAAAATATAGGCTTGTGTTGCATTTCCATGTTTTTTTTTTTTTTTTAATTACAAAAAAAAAAATTTTTTTTTTTTTTTTTTAAACAGAAACCCAAAAAGTTTTTTGCTTTTCCCCAAACCCCAATTTTCCCCTCTCCCCCGTTTTTTTTTAACGCCTGAAAGTTTTTTAAAAAAATTCCATCGTCATAAAAATTTTTAAAATACTATGCAGTTAGATATAAAAAAACCCTTTTAACCCAAAATTATAACAAAAAAACTTTTAAAATTTTAAATGTAAATAATTAAAAAAAACGTACGAATAAAAATTTATTTTTTTTTTTTTAAAAATAATTTTTTTGTTTATTCTTCATTCTTAATTAAAAAAAATTTAAATTAATATTTTTAATTTTTTTATTAGAACTAAAATTTTGGTTTAAATTTTTTTAAAAAATTATGGATCAAAAAAAATTTTTTAAAAAAAATTTTAAAACGCACGTCGTCTCTTTTCAAAAATGTAAACAAAAAAATTAAAATCCCAAAATTTCCCCCCCTCCCCAAAAAAGATTAATTTTCCCCAAAAATAAATAAAAAAATTTAAAAAATTTCCCCTTTTTTTAAAAAGTTTCCCCAAAAAAAATATCCCCAAAATTTTAAAAAATATCGGGGCTCTCAAAAAAAAAAATTATTTTTGTCTGGGTTTCTCATAGCGCCCATTTTAAAAAAAATTTTTTAAATTTCCAAAAAAAAAATTTAAAAAATTTTAACCCCTTTAAAAAAATTTAAAATTGAAAAAAAGGGGGGGGAAAAAATTAAAACTTCATCCCCCTTTTTTTTTTAAAACCCTCAAAAGGGCCCCCTCAAAAATATTTACCTTATATTTCAATTTTTTGCTTTTTCCCCCCGGGGGCGAACCTAAAGACATGCTTGTTATTTTAAAGTGGCCCCCCAAAAAGGGTACAAGTATTCGATTAAATAACCCGTAAAAAATTCATCCAAATGTAACAAAAACTTAGATTTGGGGTTTTTTGAGGGTGCTTAACTTTTTAATTTAAAATTAAAAAAGGGGGTTGCTTTTTTTAAAATTTTTTAAAATTCGAAAATTTTTTAAATAAAAAAATTTTCCCCCTTTTGCAAATTTTTTTGTCTGAAATTTAAAATCAAAATGTTTTTTTATTCAAAAAAGTAAAAAGGTCCGATTCCTTATGGGGACTAACGGCCGAAATAATCCTAGGGGGTTTTTACTTTTTTTTTGCCCAAGCTGTACCCTAATCTCCCTACTTGAATCTATTAATAAAAGTTTTACTTCTTTCATTGTTTTTTTATTTTAAGGATGGCCTATGAAACAAAACCATAGTGAACCTGTTAAACACAGGATATTTCTTTAAAAGGGTGGAATTAGGGGAAAAAAAAAGGAAGAAAAACCCGTTCAGAAAAATTTTTTTGAGGTTTACATAAACGTATACAAGGATAAAAATTATTGAAAAATTTTTTTTTTTTTTTTTTTTTGTTTTTTTGGGAAAAAATCTGAATCTGATTATGGTGCTTTTACCAAATTCTGCCGTGGGCCGGTAAACTGCAGTATCTAGACCCAAACTTGTAAACCCTTGTTGTAAAACACTAAAATTTTTTAAACCCATAAAAAAGTTACGAAAGACTGATTATTTAGACAAAATTGCCCAAAATTTTTTTTATGTTTTCTAACAGTTAATGCTTCCCCCCCAAAGGGAGATTTGGGTTTTTTTCCCCCAAAAAAAAACTTTTTAATTTCCCTTCACAGTTTTGTGCGTAGATTAAAAAAATTTTTTAAAAAAATTTTTTATTTTAAAAATTTTTTATGTAGTATAAGTTTAAGTTTTTCTTTTCCTTCTTTTCACAAAATTGTCCCCTTGGGACGATGATTTAAAAATTTTTTAAAAAAAAAAAATAATTTCAAATAACTTGTTTCTCTGCGTAATTTAAAGGGGTTTAAACATGTACACAAAAATTACTTTTACGCCAATTTCTTGAGCGATTTTTTAAAAAAAATTTGTTTTATACCTATTAAAAAAAATTTTTAATGTTTTTAGGTTGCAGTCAATGAACACATTGATGAAACATTTTGATGTCCATTGATACTGATGAATTTTAGAATAACTGAAAGAAAACAAAAATCATAAAAAAAAAAAATTTTTACTATTGGATTTTAAATTCTCTATTTTGGGAGACTCATTTTTTTTTATACAAGAAGATAATTTTTCCAAAATTATCCCAACCATGATTTTCGATGATTTTCGTTTTTTTGGGGTTTGGGAAAAAATTGTTGTTTATTTGAGCTGTGGGGGTGTCATAAGTTCGCCCTCTAGCCGGCTATGGAAACTCAGGGAAAAATTTTAAATTTCCGAATCCAAAGGAACCCTCTTAAAAGTTTTTTGGGAAATTTTGCAAAAAGGTTTTCAGCAAAGGGAAAAAAAAAAACGATAAAGAAAAAAATTTAAAAAAAAATTTTAAAAAAAAAAAACCCCTTTTTTTAAAAAAAGTATGAATAAAGAGTTTTGGGTTTCTGACAATGCCCCTTTAAAATTTTTTTTTTTATATTTTTTTAATTTTTGTTTGAAAGGGGAGGCAGATAAAAAAATAAGGATTTTTTTGATTTTTTTTTAAAGCTTACGAAAAGACAGCACATGATTTAAAAAGTAGAAGGGTTTAATTGCGGGAAAAACCCGTATGCTGTTCATCCTATTTTTAATTTATAAAAAGTAATTATTTTTTTTCTTGTAAAATTTCTCGCTTGTGCTTCCCGAAAAATAAAAAAAAAAAAAATTTCCCAAAAAAAAAACAAAAATATTTTTGGGTTTTTTTTTTAGATAATTTTTTTAAACAATCAAAATGAAAAAAAAAAATAAAAAATTTTTGTAATTTTTTTGATTGTTGTTAAAAACCCTACTATTTTTAAGGGCGGGGGAAAAAAGGGGCCCAAATTAAAATTTTGGAAAGGAAAAAAGGGGGGGGGGGGGGGGAAAAAAAAAAACCCCCATGAGGGGCCCCAAAAAATAGATATCAAATAAAAAAGGGGGTTAAATAGTAAAAAATTTCCCAAAGATGGGTCTTTTATAGAACCTGGGAGATTGTTTTTTTTAAAAATTTTTTTTTAATTAAAAAAAAATTTGGAAAAAGCCAATGGTTTATCATGCAAAAAACCAAAAAACCCCTGTTTGGAACCCCCAAAAAATCCTGGTTTTTTAGACCCCCCCCCTTTTATAAAAAAATTGGTCCTGAGGGCTCTTCACATAACAAAATAAAAATTTTTTTTTTTGGGGGAAACCCAAGAAGGGGGCTGGCCTAGAAAGGGTCAAACCACCATACTGCAAAAGGAGAGTAAAAATCTTGTTAAGGGGGCCTTCTTAAAAAATCCTGCAAGGTCTAAAAACCACGGGGGGGGTTTGGTTGTAATTTCTCAAACATGTACATCCCTGGGAACCATTATTGTTTTTAATGTGGGGATGAGCTTAGGGAAAAAATACTGATAGTCTGCAAATCAAAGTAACGAGTATCCAAATGATGTACGAGCTAAAAGCAATGTTTAAATGTGAAGATAAATTTTAAAAAGAAAATGTTACAATTGATATTCTTTTAATATTTTATTACCCATCATATTTCATTAAAGCTTTAAATTTTTTTCCCCCTTTCTTTTAAAATAACTTGTAGGTCGTCAGTTTTTGTGGGCTTCTGAAGTGAAATGAAATTTAAATTTTTTGTATACCCAGTTTTGTGTCACAAACCTCTTCGCTAAACAAGTACACATACGGGGAAATTTTGGGTTAAAATAACTTACAATTCTTTTTGGGAAATTTTTCTTAATTCTAACTTTTTATTTATAACAAATGTTCAAGCTTCCCCCAAAAAAACTGATACTGAAGTTTTTTTTTTGTTTAAAAAAAAAGGGTGAGCAAGAAAGTCAAACTGTCAGAGATTTCGGAGGTTTTTTCACGAAAAAACTTAAAAAAGTGCAGAATGGTTTTTTTTTTAATTTCCAGAAACTGATAAAAACTTTTTTATTTTTTTTATCGACTATTTTAAAAAAAAAGTGTTTTTTTAAAAATGTTTTCCCAAAACCCCAAAAATTTCCTTTTAAATTTTTCGGGGCCCCCCATCAAATGTTATACATTTTTTTTTTTTTTTAAAATTTCCCCTTTAAAAACATGTGTAAAATTTTTTTAAAAAAAATATTTTAAAAAGAAATAAAACTTTTTTTTTTTTTCGGGGTGCAGAGGTTAAAAGAATTTCCCTTTAAAAATTCTAGTTGGGGCCCCCGTGTTCACTATTTTGCATTTTGGGGACGGATGTCCGGGGGCCCGGAGTTCTTGGAACGCACCCCCCCAAGCCTTTTACTCCCTCCAAAGAAAACTCCAGTAGTTGGGTAAAAAAAGGGATTGCTAACACCAAAAAAAATATTAAAATGACAAAGGGAAAAAAAAAATTTAACTTAATAAAATTCACCCCTTTCATGTTTCCCTAGGGGTTTTTAAAAAAAAATACAACACATATACTTTGATTTTATTGGTGCTTAAAAAAAGGTCAAATATAAAAAAAAATTTTTTTTAATTAACATTCATAAAGAGGGCAAAAATTTTTTTTTTGGGGAAAAAAAAAAAAAAAAAAGGGTTTAAAAAATAAAGCACTAGAGTAAACAAAAGGGGTTTTTTAAAAAGGGCGTCCCCCCATGCCCAATTTTCGTTCGAAAGTCGACATGCATTATTCGTTTAAAAATTTGTAAAATTCTGCGAGAAAATTTGTTTTTTTAAATGGTGTATGAGGACAGATCATGAAAGGGGGGGGTTCAGTGGTAGACATGTAAAATTAAAATTTAAAACAGTTATCAATATTGGGAATTTCACTCATTTTTTTTTAATAAAATTTTTTTAAAACTTGTGTTCGCCTATTAGATCTCCTTTGATTATACTGTACTTTTATAAATCTTCAGGAAATATATACTTGGGGGAAATAGGGGGCCCATGTTTTAAAAGGAAAAAAAAAATATAGTAAACTCAAAAAAACCCAAAAATTTCAATTATCCATGTTTTTGAGAAAAAATTCCTTTAATAAACAGACGAGTTAAACTCTCGAGACAAAAAACTTTTTAATCAAAAAAAACCCAAAACAAAATTGCATTTTTTATTTTTTGGGGGACAAATGACCCAAACTAGAAAATACTTATTCAAGTAACATACATTAATAAATTTTTTGAAAATTTCCTTTTTTTTATTAACTCCAAATTTTTTGAATTTTGATTTTCCCCTTGTGGTTAAGCCCCCTTTCCCTTTGGAAAAATTGAAGTTTTACTGCAAAAAAAGCAGTTTCTACACGTCTCTTTACTCCGGAACAACTATCTATTAAAAAACTGTTTTGATCAGGGGTTGGGAAAATTACTTTTTAAAAAATAAAATCTGTTACAGTTACCAATTTTAAAAAAAAAAAAAGCGAATCACAGTTACCCTTTTTAAAAATTTTTTGTTAAAGAAAAAAATTTAAAAATTTTGCCAAAACTTTCCCTTTTTTAAAAAAAACCCGATAAAAAATATAAAACTCAAACAAAACACCGAAAAATTTTTAAATTTAAAAAAAAAAATTAATATTAATTTTTTTCCTTTACCCCCGATAAAAGTCCATCTGTAAACATTCCGGGGGGTAAAGACGGAAATAGGGGTATCTTCAAGAAAAAAGTGAAATCTCTTCTCCTCCCCCCCCACCCCTCTTTTGAGGGGGGGACTTGGGCATTCAGGCAGGGGGGGGCAAAGGGGTTTTGGGCTGAGGAATCCAAAACCCCCCCTTTGGGAAACGTGATTTTTTTTTGAAAAAACCCTTCTTTTTTCCCCCGATGCAAGTAATTGTGCGGGGGTTATAAATTTACTTTTTAAAAATAAACATTTGTACTGTTACAAAATTTTTTTCTGAAAGCCGGGTCACGCTTTAGCAGCCAAAGGGGGAAAAATTTTATTTATTTCTTTACTTTTTCCCTCCTAAAAAAAACTATCGTATTTCGGAATGGAAATTTTTTCATTTTTTAAAAAAGGGGTTTAAAAATTGGCATCAGCACCCTTTTGTAAATAACGACTTTTTTCCCGTTACCCCCCAAATTTTTTAAAATAATTTTAAATTTTTCTTTTAAAAAAGTAACGGCTTACCCAAAAAAAAAAAATTTTACAAGTAACGCGTTCTCCAATCCCGGGTTTTTTGAGGGGAAAAAAATGTTCATAAAAAAAATTTTAAAAATTTCTTTTTTTTCGGGTTTCCCCCCCCAAAAAACTGGGTTTTTTTAAACAAAGACCCCACCACCCCCCCAGACCCCCCGGTGCCCGATTAAAAAAAATTCCCCCGAACTTCATTGTTTTCTACCCCCTAAAAATTTGATTGACTATCAATTCACTAATGTTTTACCTTTCATCAAGAGGGGAGGGGAAAACCTGAGGATTTTTCTAATCCCCTTCTTAAACCAATCACTTTTAAAAGTTCCCCAAACCCCGCCCCCCTTCATTTTCTTTTTGGGTGGGAAAAAACGAAAAATATGCCACATCCTCGGAAAAAAGTCTTTTTTACCCCCGGTCAACTTTTTGTAATAACCGACTTCGTCACAATGGGTTTTTTAATTTCGGGCCATTCTGTGATAACTTCTGCAAATAAAGATATTGTTCCTGCCCGTTACGTCAAACCGAATTTTTGCCTTGATTTAAAAATTTGGGGTTAAAGACAGAAGTGCAGGGGGAATCTCAGTCGATGGAAGTCGTAATTTTCCCCATTTTTCAAAATCTTACCAGACGAAAAACCCGATCAATTTTCCCAAAAAACTGCACTTGTTTTCAGAGTCATTCCTAAAAAATTCCAAGATTAAAAAGCTTTTTTCTAAAAACCAATCTTTTTGAACAGAAAGCAGTGCCCCCTTAGTTTGTAAATTTTTTTGCCAAAGATTCATCAGTAAGTTTTTTCCCTTTCCCACACAGCATTACCCAACAAAGTCGCAGCAGGAATACCCCAAATTTTCCAAAAGAAGCCCTTTTTAGAAAACCGTGGGGGGGGCCCTCGAAAATAACCCCCCCTTTATTTAGATGGCAAAAAAAGTCTTACTGTGATAAAAAATTTTAAATAAAAATTAACAGAAATGGGGAATTTTTTTTAAAAAAAATTCAAAAAAAAAAAGTGCCCTTTTTTGGGGAAAAATTTGGTATTCTTATTCTGTTCAATGGTTGTGCCCAACCAATATATTCAAACGTCAAGAGGGGGTTTTTTTAACACAATTTTATTTTTAAACTGGGGAAAATTTAAATATAAAAAATGAATAGTATTTTTTTTGTTTTTTTTGGGGGCTCGTTTTGTATTTAAAAAAAATCCAGAGAATTTCAATGAATTTTAAAATTTAAACTGATATTAAAAAAACTCTGGCTTGTAGCTTGGGAAAAACAACTGCATTTTTTTAAATTTTTTTTTTTAATTTTTAAAATAATTAAATGGGGGCAAGGGAGGGGGAAAAAAAAGTAGCCCCTGTTACGTTAGGGGATCGTTTTAAAAAATTATGGTAAAAGATCTTTCAATACTATCAGTTTTAAAAATTTTTCCATTGCAAATCCATTCTTTTTCTAAAAAAAATTGCCATCTTAAAAAGTTTTGCAACCCCTCCAATGTATAATATTCTTTTCCAACAATAAATTTTTCCCTTTTAAAAAACCCCCCTATTTTTAAAAAATTTAAAAAATTCCCCCCCTTCCCCCATTTTTCTTTTCCCCATCTTAAAATAGATTAGCAAAACCAAAAAAAAAAATTTTTTCCCTTTTGGGAAAACCCCCCAAAAACCTTTTTTTTTCCCCCATTTTCCCACCCCGGGTTTCAATTTTGGATTTCCCCCGGGTTTCCCCCCAAGAACCCAAAAAATTTTTTTTCATTCAGCATTTCTGTTGCCACTCACGACCCCAAAAAACCCCCATTAAAGGGGGGGCCCAAATAACAAAAAAAGGGTCAATGAAGCAGAAAGTTTTATTTTTTTAACATGATGCTACTGGGAATAATCAAAATACAAAAAATTTATAGTAAATTTTTTTAAACACATTTTTTTTTTTAATTTTTTTAAAAATTTAAAGGGACTGTTTTCAAAGGTTTTTTAAAAACGTTTAATATGTTTTCCTATGTTATAATAGTCTGGTGCACCTTGGGCCCAAAAAAAATTGGGGCCCCCACATTAAAAACAATTAAAAAAAATTTTTTTTTGGCTATATAATTCTATATTTTGAGGGATTGTACCAATTTGACTGTGGCAATTTAAAAAACCCCCTGTCATCTTTACATTTTGACCTATTTCCTACAAAAAACCCCTTTGCAATAAGCTCAAAAGCCTCAATTTTTTTTTTTTTTCCAGTTGCAGTTTTTCTTTCTCAAAATTCGATTTTTTTTTTTGGTAAGCTCGTTTTTGGCGTTGAAAATTCTCTGCAATGGCATGTAAAAAACCCCCTGAAAAATTCCAAATTTTTCTCTTTAACACCCCCTCTTTTTTTGGCCCCAAAAAAGGGTTTTTTTTTTTCCGTGATTGTGGTCTGGCACCCGTATTTTTTATTTCTTGGGGGAAAATTCTTCGATGGACATTTCCCTTCTTTTAGTCGTCAACTTCTGTGGGCTTCTTGTTTTGGTCCTTTCGACTTTGACAGTTCATTGTTTTTCGGGAATTTTCATTTTGGGGTAAAAATTTTTTATGCGGGTCTTTCGACATTTGAAAAGGGAATTTGATGATGGGCCCTTTGGAGGGTTTTTCGTGTGCATTTTTTTTAAAACTTTTACTGGTCCCCTAATAATGATTAAAGGGTTTTTTACATATTCTTGGGGAGTATGATGTTTTTTCCGGAGCCCGATAAAATTTTTGTTTTTTTTTTTTTTTCAACGATGTCTTCAGGACGGGGTTTTCCCCGTATTCCCTTTAAGAAAAAAAAAAAACATGATTTGGGGTGACATTTTTCATAATCAAAATTTTGTAACAATTTTTAAAATTTAAAGGGGATATCAATTTTGTACTAAGTTTTTTAAAAATTTTTTTTTGGGAAAAAACCCAAAAAAAAATTTTCAGATAAATCTGGTTATTAATAAAACAATTTACAGTTAAAAAACGAAATCTAGATGAATTATCTCTTAAATTGAGGGAATATGCATACTTTTTTTTTTACCCATCACATTTTCCCCCATACAAAACCTAAAAAAAAATACCTGCCTAGTTTTAAAAAATAATAGGGGTGCGACAAAATTTTTCACTAGTGCGGGCACCATTTATTTCTTGCGATGCCCCTTTTAAAAAACCAGTATGGGGAAAAAACCAAATTTGAAGGGTGTTCTACTGACTGGGTTTTTAAATAAACTAATAACTACTATTTTTAAAATAAACAAACCTTTTTTTTTTTTAAAAAAGGGATGCGTTTTATTTCCAGTCACCCTTTTATGTAACATTCGTTGTCATGTGCCCCCAGGCCATAGTAAGCCTAAAAGTAAAAGGGATGCAGGCATTGGCAAAGGTTTTGAGATGTGTGATTTTTTTTTTCGAGGGGGGAACCCCCAAATTTTAGGCATGTCTGCAAAAAACCTGCTTTTTTCAGGGGGCAACCTGCCCCCATAGTACGCGCTACCCCCGCCCAACAGTATTTCCAATCATATTAAAAATATCCCCGCCTTATGTGGGATGGAACCGGGCCCCCAAATCGATGAAAAAACGGGGGTCAAAAGCACCATCCGGTTTTTTGAAAAAATGTAATATTCTAAATAAAATTTTTTTTCCAAACTCCCCTGCTCACGCCCTTTTTAGCCAATTTCCCAAAATCTCTCCCCCCTCCACCACTAACCCCCTCAGGGGGGGTTTAAACCCCGGGAAAGGGAATCATTTGGGGGGGCCCCCAGGGGTTTTGACGAATGGGTAAGAAAATGGAGGTATTTTTTTTTCCGGGGGAAAATTGTAACTCTCAAACACAAAAAAAAATAAAAAAAATGGAAAAAAAACTAATTGTTTAAAAGGTAAAAATTGTAATTTTTTTTTGCTTAAAAATTTTTTCTAATAAATTGCAGTAACTTTTGAAAGAATTTGGGTTTTTTTAAAGGCAATAAATTGTGGATATGTTCTAAAATGTTAGGGGATAAATTTAAAATTTTTCAAACTTAATCATTGCTCTCGGAGGTTTTTTTTTAAAAAAATTTTTTTTTTATTCAGAGTTTATAAAGAGGCATTTTTTAAAAAACCCGGGCTTTTTTTGAAACATTTTTTAAAATTTAAAAATTTTTTTAAAACAAAATTTTTTTAAAAAAATTTCAGTAAAATTTTTTTTGAAAACTTTTTAAATAAAAAAAATTCTAATTTACATTTTTTCCCCCCTGTAAAGGGGTTTTTTTTTTTTTTAAAAAACTCATAGTTTAGTTTGAATTTTTTTTTTTTGAAATTTACATTTAATCCAACAAAAAAAAAAACTGCTAAATTTTTAGAAAGTAACCAAAAAGATTAAAAAAAAAAATTTCGAAAGTTTGTAAGCATTTTCAAAAATTTTTTTGAGTAAGGATGGCCAAAAAAAGACTTTATTTTCCCCTACAGGTCCCCCCCTTCCCCGGGGGTCTTTTGTGTTGCATTTCTTTTATTACACTATAAGAAAAAAAAGGGGTTTTTTTTGTGCAGAAAAAAAAAAACCCGCTATGTCCAAAAAAAAATATAATTTTTAAGACAATCTGTTTTTTTTTAAATGAACAAATTGAGTTTTTTAAAAAAAAACATATTTTTTTTCACAATTTAAAAAAAAAACGGAAAAATTTTAAATCCCCCTGATTACCCCCGTGACCGTCGGGAGGCTGCCACATTTCTACCAATGATTTATTACTTGCCAAACACGGGGGTTTTTTAAAACGGCCTTCAGCCCAAAACCTCCCCAGCTGAGCTTTTCACACACGGGGTTTTTTTCCAAAAAATTGAAATGCTTTTTTGTTGCAAAATTTTCTAGTCCCAAAAAAGATAAAAAAAAAGAAAATACTTTTTTTTTCTAGAAAAATTTTTTAAGAAAAAAAAAATGATAAAAAAAAAATTCAGTTTTTTTTTAAAGAAAAAAATTGAAATACGTACCCCCTTTTCAAAATGCATTTTCCCCGGAAAAAATTGAAAAAATTTTTTACCCAAACAATATTAAAAAAATAGTTCTTAAAAAGGGAATTTTTTATTTAACTTTTCTTTCAGTAAAACTAAAGCATAAAAAAAACGTTTAAAAAATTTTTTTTCTACAATTTCGTTAAAAATTCCTGCATAAACAAAAATTTAAAATCTAAAATAATAAAAAAAAATTGAAAAAAGAAAAAAAAAGCTCATTTTGAGAGTGAAATCGAAACAACCAATGAAAAAACAGGAAAGGGAAAAAAAAAAAACAGGAGAAAACACACCGGAAAAACCCCAATAAACCCTAACAAAAAATTTCGTTTTTTTAAAAGTAAAAAAAAAAAGTAGTAAAGTTGTTAATTTTTTTTAAAAAAAGGTCCCCTTTTTACGCCATTTCAATGATGATTTCTTTTCTCCAAATGGGGGTTTTTATTCAAAATATTTTCCCAAAATTTTTGCCATAATTTAGCTTGTAAACCATTTTGGGCGTTTTTACCGAGGGAAAAAGACCCCAGATAACGAGGGTATTTTTTTTTAGAAAATCGGGGCCCCCTTTTTAAAAAGCGATCGACTAAAATTTCCCCTTTTTTACTATTCCCCCTTTATTTTTTAAGCTATAATTTTTAAACAAAAGCAAATTTGAGGGCGAAATCCAGTTATTTTTAATGAGTCGAAATTTTGACGACGCCCATTTCGACTCG